>JAFEMH010006229.1:37500-131097 GCA_022495995.1 Adenophora triphylla var. japonica | reverse complement strand
CTGATTGGAAACATCCACTACGGGAACATAATCACTTTCACAGATCTCGACCTCCCTCAATTTGGGGCTGATCATAACGAGCCTCTCTTCATCACAGTCTAATTGGATGAACGACGCCTCCCTCGGGTCCTGGTTGATAATGGGTCCGGATGAACATTCTTCCGGCAAAGATCATGAGCCTGCTTGATATCAAGACTACAGACTTGAAGCCTTCCTCCCTCACAGTCAAAGCTTACGACTCGACATCTCGAGTAGTCCTTGGAGTTACTACCTTGGACCTCTGGTTTGGACAGAAATTGATACCTGTGGAATTCCAGGTTATTGACATCCCGATCACTTTTAATGCCTTATTGGGAAGACCTTGGCTACATCAGGTCAAGGGGGTTGCCTCAAGCCTCCACCAGTGTGTGAAATTTGTCTCGAATGGGGACCTGACAACCATTTACGGGGACCTAGTTACCTTGGAGGGCACGGATACATGTGGAATACCTATTCTGGAAATCAAACATGACGAAGAAGGTCTCATGCTAACAGGCTTCACGGTCGAGCCTCCCAAAGCCCAAGTGTGCAACATAGATCTGACGGTCACTCGGGATAAAATCCCTCCAGTCTTGAAAATGATTAGAAAGATGAGATATCTACCTGGCCTCGGTCTGGGAAAGCACCAACAAGGAACTCACAAACTCATCGAGGTGAAAGGACAGAAAACTCGCCACGGCCTGGGATATGAGGCCTCCTCAGTGGAAACTGCAAAAGGAAAAAGATTTGAAGGCGCCACGGGAAGGGGCTCGGTTGACGACCCTAAATCTCTCCCCTTCAGTCCTAATTTGGCTGACTACTTTGTAAAGGGTCCCACACAACCGGGTAACATCACGAGCCCGCTCCTACGAAGGGTGAAGGCGAAGGCTACGGGATAGCCTCGACAAGTTCGGGGAGCCAAAGCTAACCCGGTCCGTAGAATGTTCTGGACCTACCCAAATACCAGGGGCTACCACTACCATGAAGAGTGAGTACACTTTCAAAGGCGTGCCAAGCCTAGTGGAACAGTTCGAGAAGCTCACAACCACTATTCCTACGCCGGGAAGGTCCGAAACCCGAGTTTGAATTGACCGTGCCGAAAGCCAAAGCCACGAAGTCTTTTCGGGGATTGGGATGGTCCGATTATGCATGATTATTCGGGAAGAGATCCAGTGCCGGACACGATTGATTTCGGCTCGATCAAAGAAATGGTAGCAATGATCGAGGGAGGAGAACGAGAAACAGAGACGGCCCCGAGTCATGAGATCACTGACAGCAATGCCGCTAAAGAATTGGGAAACTCTCTCAGGCCCGTCCGCAACCAAAGAAGAAATGATCACCAAGCCTGGATTGGTCTTCCATCCCTTTGTGTCAATCTAGGAAAAGTCCTCCGAGTCTTTCATTATTAAGGTCGAGTCTCTAGAGTCGTCAGACGGCCTTACGCTGAAGACTACGAGTACGTAGCAAATCTTGTACTCCCTTTTCGTTCTCAATGAAATGACCTTTCCGAGTATCCCTTGATTGCCACTTTAACTAATGATGAATTAATTAAAAAAAAAACATTTAATAATAATTCATTAGATAAAGAAGCAGACACATTAAACAAAAAAAAAATAAAACAAAAAAAAAATCTTTAAGCAGGTTGTCAGGAAAAGAGGAAAATCGAGCCCAAGTTTGCCGAAGAGATTTTGACGAGTGTGAATCACAGGAGCTGCGGAAGAGCCTAAAGAGAGCCTTGAGATTGGTGATTTCTTCGAAGGAAAAGGCTGGAAAGGATGCCTTACAAAATCCTACAAAATCCTCAACTCAAGGAAAGTAGCCCTTTTCATCAAAGAGAACATCACATGCCGAGACGGGTTGCCGGTAGAAATCATCTCGAGATAATGGATCCCTTCGAGAAGGGGAATGCGGCAGTGGCAGCGAGTGAGAATAACCCGTCACAAGTCATCTCCTACGAGGCCCAGACCCAGCGGAGCCGTCGAGGCGACAAACAAGACTTTGGAAAACATCATCAGGAAAATGGTACAGTCAAGGCGGAGATTGGCAGAAGCTACACTGGCACTCTGAGGCTCTGAGAACATCGGTCGAACGGCAGTAGGAAACAGTTTGCCCTCACATCTGGAATGGAAGCAGTGCTCCCAATCGAATTGGAAATCCCCTCGCTCAGTGTCTTTGTTGGAAAGCCGGATCAACGAGGTCGAATGGCTCCCGAGTCGCCATGATGAATTGGCCCTACTAGATGAGCGCCGATTGAAAGCAATGGAACACATCCGAGCCTACCAAGGGAGAATGGCCAGAGCCTTTGACAAGAAAGTAAAGCATCGAGAGATCCGAGAAGGTGATCTCGTCTTAAAAGAGAAGCCCCGATCCCGTATCGGCCCCCTCGGCAAATGGGAGCACATGTGCAGGTCGGGCCATACGTCGTCCGAGAAGATCTTATCGGAGGAGCCATGCAACTTGCGAGACCTCGACGGAAATCCCTTTGTACACCCGAGTGAACGGTGACAAGCTGCGCAGATACTACGCGTAAAACAAAAAAAAGAAGTCAAAAAAAAGAAGAAGAAAAAGAGTGCTAAAAGAGTAATACCCAACTAGGTTGAAAACCCCGAAAAGAGCGGCCTAGGTAAAAAACGGGGTTGCAACAAAAAAAAAAAAAAACAACAAAAAAAATAAACAAAAAAATCGACCGGGTTGAACTACGAAGACACAGGCTCCTCAAAATGAGGGGAACGTAGAGCGGCGGAAACGGTTCGGTCTAAAAGCACAAATAAAAGTCAAAATCGACATCAATACACCGATCGAGACCATGAAAGCGTCTCGAAAAACTCTAAAGCAATTCACATATTCATTACAAGTTAAAAGCTTTTTGATGAGTCTAAGCCCGATTCATTCCTACAAGCGGCGACTTTGCTAAAAGAAATTAAGATACATAATCAAACTAATGTATGCCATGACAAGAAAGGGATACTGAAACCTCGGAGTCACTCCGTACCGCTCAGGCTTGGCCTCTCCCCTCTTCTTCCCCCTTCGAGTCTTCTTACGAGAGCAGGGAAAAATGTCGGTCTTCCTCCTACCAAGCTGCAGTACGAGGGCAGGGATCTATCAAGCCGGCCTCTGTCGGGGCCTTGAAGTAGCCACTAGCGTCATCTCTCATCTCTTGTAGCCGGGTGGTAGCATAGGAGTCCTCCTCTCCTGCCTCTTGGCCTTAAGCTTCATAATCGGTCACCACGTCTCCGCTCTGTCGTGAGGGTTGGCCCTCGCCTCGGCCCTCCTCCTCTCGGAAAGCTGTCGGGTCCTCCGCACCCACAATGATAGCCTCACGCCGCCTCAAAATAGCCATCGAGTCTCTCCAAATGCCTCTCGTACCAATCCAGGTACCAAGTGGTCAAGAACACGAGGTCTCGGACACGCTGAGGATAACCCGAGGAGGAAAAGACGTCATGCCTCCATGCTCGGGAAAGAAAGGAAAACACCGAAGGATCATCCATAGAAGCGGAAGCCACCACCACAGTGGCTATATCATCAAAGTCCTCGAAAGGAACTGCTCTAAACCGAACGTCTCGAGAACCAGGGACGGAATATAGAAGGCTGGGTGAGAAAGCCGGAAGCATAACCACGGGAGATCCGTCTGAAGTACCCTCCGAGTCTCCACACCGCCAACAAGGCACTAACCATCGATATCTTACGTAGGCGACCAGCCATCCAACGCTCCCGTGAGCCACGATCATCAAAATCTCTGACAACCCCTCTCTGGCGAATGTCCAAGGCTTGATCATATCGAAGTTTCCCGAAGTATCCCAGCGCTCCATCGGCCACAGAGTCAAGAGGAACGGGCTGCCCCCGTGCATATACCGTCTCCCGGTAGCCAGCTTATCGAGAGCATGAAAAGTCTCCCCCAAGATCAAAGGTACAACATCTCTGCCCAAGCGACAATGAACGACTACATCCAGCAGAGACCGATGACAGATCCCAAAAGAATAGACCATGAACAAGGTCCCAAACATGCAAAGTGCAAAGGCATCCCAATAGGCATCGTCAAGCAATCCTAAGCCCCTAAATCTATCAAGGAGACCGGAAATATCAAAATGATCGGGACCACAGATCATACCTTGTGCCTCCTCCGGGGAAAGATGAAGGAGGTTGCACAATCTATCAATAAAAGAGGCCCCTCCAGGCAAAGGAACCGCTATCTCCTCAACCTCCGGGCCACCAAGCAAAGCCCGAAACTCTTCGACGGTCGGGACCATTTCATTGTAAGAAAGGCAAAAGACATGCCTTCTAGTGTCCCAAAATGAGGAAGAAGCCCTCAAAAGATCGTAGTCCGGAACCAATTCTTTGAGGGACCATAAACACTTCACCTTGTACCTTTCTTCAAAGAATAACCTCCTCTCATGCATAATCTCCCGAGACCACTCTTTAAACTTGGTGAAGAATTGCATTTGAGAATTTTGGGATAATTTGGGTGGATTTCTCATGCTCACAATTCTCTCCATGGTTTTCTCTCCTTCTCCCGAAAATGGCTTGTTTGGAATTGTGGTTGAAGAAGGTATTTGAATTTGAAATAAAGTGAGACCAGATCTGAAGCAAAATTAAAGGGCAATGTCAGACGCAGGTCCTGTCCGCGCGGATAGTATTGCTTCCAAAATTTTTTTTTTGCAACAGTCCAAACTGCTGCACCAAAAGAGGAATATTTTGTCCCGGTTGCTCGAAACCTGTGCAAAAACCTCCCCAAACCAGTCCATATACCAAACACTAACACCCTTGCCAAAAAACCAAGGCTCATGCAACATTGCATTCATACTGCATTGCATTCATAAAATAAAATCCTAAATTATTACATTCCAAAAATAAGGGGAGTGTGTAAAAAAAAATCAAATAAAAAAAAAGTAGGTAACAATAATCCTAAATTATTACATCTCAAAAAAAAATCAGTCTCGAAGGATCGTCAGTCAGAATCCTCGGTGGCTGGGCCCTTCCCCCGGTCCCTCTTGCGACTCGGGCCCGCCTCCTCTGTAGCCATGAAAATCTCAGGCTCAGAATCATCGTCCTCGTCCCTGGAAGAAGGCTCGTCAGGACCAACCGGCACGCTCTGATAGGGCAAGCCAAGATCTGCAAAGAAATCATATCCGAAGGTGAAGGCGTCAGACTCCTGGACTTGCGAAGAAGATCCGCCATGCTGCCAGACGTGTCCCTGCCCGTAAGGATCTCCGAGAATGACGTGGTCCGAAGGTAGTACCGCGCGAGGATCAAGGAGAGGAGAAAGAGGAGTCTCGGAAGAAGTCTCTGAAGGAATAGGGGAAGCCTCACTTTGACGGCGCGCGGCCGTGGTCGCCTTGCTCTAGCTGAGGAGCCCCGCAAGCAACCATCCTCTGATAAATCTCTTAGCCCGATCACTTGTTTCGTCGGCTTCTTAACGACCACCTCAAAGCGCACGAAAGCAAAAGCGTCGAAGCTTGAGTTGAAGCGAAAAATGATGAATGGAAAGAAAAGAAAAGACAAAAGCAAAAAAAAAAAAAAAGAAGAAAGGTGGGAAGGAGAAGCCATACCTTCATGCCGGACGAGGCCGGAAAGCTCGTGGAAGCCGCTCGAGTGAGGATCTGCACCCTCAATCGGACCCCATCTGGACATATGAAAAATCCATCCGAGGGTACCACGGGATCCTAACCCCTCTCTATCAAGAACACAGGGCGTCCTCGGCCTCCTCAAGACGAATACTAGATACGACTCAATTGCCACAAATGCCGAGAAGTCTTTGGCCGGCTCGGTAATCATCCCAGTCGCAGATCTATCACTCGGGTGCATCATATCGGCGGAGGCTCCATCGGTGTCAACAAAGGCGAATTCACGCCATCTTTGGCGCGCGTCACCCTCTCTCCCGGATAATAGGCGTCGCAAGTCGGACCTCTCGAGAATCCTCCATTGCCACAGGTCCATATCTCGGCGCCCTTCAGTGCGCCACCTCGAAACGATCAGAGATAGAATATCATCCCCTCATCCGTCTCGGCCCTAGTCAAAGGAAGGCAATCCAGTACACGAGGGTCGTCGCCCTCTGGAGCCCTTCTTCTCCCGGGCAAACTTGGACCAGGAACGCATGGCTGGATACGCCCCGACGTACTCCGCCGTCTGTCTCCACATCGTGACGTGAAAGAACTCCAACGCCCATACCTGCGAAAGGTAAAAGTCAAATCAATTAAGTGCGGAAAAGAATGCGTGCTTAAAGGAAAAGGAAAGCAAAAAAAAGAAATCTTATACCTCGAGAACAAACTCGAAGCGGTATAAGGAGCTCACGGCCTTCCTGTATCTATCAAGAGCAAAGTAAAGCTCTGCCGGCCCGGCCTCTCCCCAAGAGACATCTCCGACCATCTCCACATCCTCCAAACTCCTCGTGAAAGCAAACACCGCCGTCCCCTCGGCGTGTCCAAAAGAGTGCTCGAAAAAGCAAACCATAAAAGGCCCTAGCAATACGCTCAACGCCTATCCTCTCATCCCGGGCCTCGTAGCTCCCGATGATCTCCACAATCTTCCCATAAACCACGACATACTCCATCCCCATCCCTTTTTGGGAATGGGGTAAAGCCAGAAGAGCACAACGAGGTCCACGTCGCGTAGCCATCCCGCCACTCAATCTTTGCGTCCATTGAAGGACAGACCCGTGATCGCGGCATAGTCGGAAGGCGTAACCGTAGCCTCGCCCCGAAGAAGTGAAACGTGTGGGTCGCATCCCACCAATCTTGCGCCAAAGCAAACATCGAGGCCCTTGCTCTTAGGGAACTTAACCAACCCCCTCGAAGCACTCAATGAACTCCCAAAGCCCGGTCTCAACGACAATCGTCTCGGACTCATCAAAGCTCCTCGGCCCGCATTCGGAAGCCGGTCCCACGGGTCAACCTACGAGACTCAGCGATCCTCGAGTCTTCATCTTATTCAAGCGCTCCGATCACGTAGTTGTTTCCACCCTGCAATAAAAAAAAAAGAAAAGAGAAAATGTCAAAAAAAATTGCATTTGCATTTGCACAAAAAAAAGAAAGCATATACATGCATCACGCAACACAAAGTTTTGAAGAAAATTCGGCAGCATAACGGCATGCAATGAACCTAGCCCCATTTTTCTCAAAAAAGACAGTTTTCAGCAAATCCCAATTCATTCATGAAAAAAAAAATTCATACATTCATTCAACGGAAATAAAAAATCCGTTCCACTTTTAAAAAAAAAAAATAAAAAAAAATGCATACATGCATATCATCCATCATCCCAAAAGATCCTACATTCATACATTCATACAAGGAGTCGACGAAAGTAAAAACTCCGTCCCATTTTCATAGAATAACATGCATACATTCATTCAACGGGAGGAAAAATCCGTTCCGTCTTTCAAAAAAAAAAAAATCATCATCATACTTCTTTACAAAAAAAAAGAGCATGCACACATTCATATCAACATGGCAAGAATTCTACATTGCAACAAAAGAAGTCCGTCCCAAATTCGGGAAATTGTTCATCATAGTCTCATATTTCAAAAAAAAAAAAAATGGCGAAAATGCCAATTCTTTTCCCAAGCAAAATGCACATTTTGAGTTACCCATATACTCATTACAACATGCAAAGCATCAAAATCAAGATTCAAAGCCAAGAACAAAATTTTTTTATTTTCCTCATAATTTTCGAAAAAAAAAAAGAAAAATCACCCAAAAATCAATTTCAAGCAAAAATCGACAAAGGAGATGAAAAGATTCGAAGTATACCGTTCGGAGACTCGGATCAGCGACCCAATGTTGCCAAGCATCGGGGTATGGCTCCTCCGCAATCGATTGCGAAAGAGTATAATGTCTCCTCATTCGGACGAGCTCCAATCGTCTCTCCGCGACCGGGCCACGTCCTTGACCTTGAAAAGCACCTCCCCCGTGTTCCATTGCTTGAAAATCGAAGAAAAACGGAAGAATTTTGGAGCTTTTTGGACAACAATGGCGGTTTTCTTCTTCTCCCTCGTCTCTCTCTCGTAAAAGCTGTAAATGGGGAAGAGGGAACTGGAAAGGGCGTTGGCCCTCATTTAAAACCCTCTGGACTTCGATCTCCTCCGCGCGGATAGGGTTGTAAGGGTCAAAATGACCCTTTTTCCCTTTAAAAATCCAGGACTCTGCAGTTTAGTCCTCAACTTAACAGAGTTAACCAAAGTTAACCAAAGTCAACCCCCTCTCAAGGAAATCACCAACTGCAGTCAAACGTAAGTCCGATTTCCCCGAGAAAGATAACGGAATCCCGTATCTTTCATCAAAATTATTCTCCGGCAGTAAAACGTAAGTCCGATCTCCCCGAGAAAGAAACGGGATCCCGTATCTTTCGTCAAAATCATTCCCCGGCAGTCAAACGTAAGACCGATTTCCCCGAGAAAGATAACGAAATCCCGTTTCTTTCATCAAAATCATTCCCCGGCAGTAAAACGTAAGGCCGATTTCTCCGACGAATACGTCTGATTTTCCCCAGCAAAGGCTAACAAAATCCCCAGCAAAGTCAACGGAATCCCAAAAGCCAACAGAATCTCGAGTAGATCTCGAACTACGAAAGGGCTTGATTCCCACTAGGGATACGTAGGTAGCCTATCATTAGGTCCAGCCCCTCGACCAAAACGGTCACCCTCTCCTTCGGCAGCAGACGAAGTCCACCGAAAGGCCATTTCAAATTAAGGTCCGAGGCACCTAAAAAGCCATCATCATCCAGGTCCGAGGCACCTAAAACGCCATCATCATCAAGGTCCGAGGCACCTAAAACGCCATCATCATGGTTCGAGGCACCTAAAATGCCATCTTCAAGGTTCGAGGCACCTAAAACGCCATCTTCAAGGTTCGAGGCACCTAAAACACCATCATCAAGGTCCGAGGCACCTAAAACGCCATCATCAAGGTTCGAGGCACCTAAAACGCCATCATCTCCAGGGTCAAGGACCCGAACTACGATTGGCTTGATTCCTCTTAAGGATACGTAGGTAGCCTATCATTAGGTTCAGCCATCCGACCGAAAACGGTCATTCCTATCCCCAGCAGAGCGGATAGCCATCAGACCTAAAATGGTCATTCCTATCCCCAACAGAGCGGATAGTCATCAGACCTAAAATGGTCATTCCTATCCCCAGCAGAGCGGATATACAATTTCAGCCATCCGACCGAAAATGGTCATCTCTTATCCCCAGCAGAGTTTCTTTCCAGCATCCGACTGCAGAACTCGCTCATCAGGTTCGAGGCACCTAAACGCCATCATCTCCAGGGTCAAAGACCCGAACTACGGCCGGCTTGATTCCCACTAGGGATACGTAAGTAGCCTATTAAATAGGTTCAGCCACTCGATCACTTGATCATCCTGCCAAATATGGAGCCTTACTCTTATCGACGACCCCGCTTCCTTCGAAAGCGCCGTCGCCGAGGGGCTACTGTAAGTGCTCCAATTTGAGCTTGTTAGTATTTTCGTTAGAAAATTAACGAAAGTTATAACATTTCTAACAATTCCTAACATTCCTAACATTTCTAACCAAGCAAGGGCAAAGTGGGCATTGTTATTTAAGGATAAACCAAGAAAGGAATCCTAAAAAGCAAAAGAAATAAGAAAAATCAAAAATAGGAATGGCTGGAACAAAAACTGGCTGCCTAATATGAATTTTCAAAATAATATTCCTCTTGTCCAAAGCCTGAAGCAGCATTTAATGAACAGTGCACGCTGAAGACCCTATCCGCGCGGACATCATTGTAATTTCAGAGGGCTATAAATTGAGGCCTTCAGTCTCAGAAAAGAAAAAATAGAAGAACACATTTCCTCAACTGCACTTTGGCGGAAATAGAGAGAAAACAGTGAGAATTCCATAGAATTGTCACCTTTTTCTCAACTATTCAACCAAAATCACACTCACTCAAACACTATCATATTCAAGCCTCAAACACTCTTACATTCAAGCCAAAGCTCCAAAACACAAAGAAGATAGGTATAACCTCCCTCTTCTTACCCTAAATTTCTCATCCATGCATGCATTTTCAAGCTACAAAATGTAGTTCATTCATCTTCTTATCTTAGATCCAAGAAGATCACCATGGAAGTTCATCTCCATGGATGATCTTCTACAAGGATCAACATTATTTTCAAAGTATTCTTACTTTCTTGAAAGGAAAACACATTTTCAAAACCCTAAAAATCATTTTCATACATCAAATCTCATTTTCAAAGGATAAAATTCCCCTTCCCAAGCAAATGAAGTGCTTAGTCCTAATGTACCCCAAGGATGGTTTGATATAGTTGATTCACCACTAAAATGTCAAGTGATCACTAATCAAAACCTAGGGAAATGGGGACAATCATGGATGCCAAACCCCCTTTAAAATCATGTTTTTCTTTCTTGAGAAGTTGCTGTCCAGTAGCAATTTTCTAAGACCCCAGTCCACGGTCTAATTTTTTGGACACAGATAAACTTGGAATTTGGTGTTGACTACAAAACACTTTTTGTAGCCAACATCCAGAGATTTCCAGACATATTTTACTTTATTTTTTGCGTGAGTAAAACTCCCTTTTTCAAATTTTCTTTTGAAGGTCAGATCACCAGTCTCTGGGAGTCCAGATCTCATATCTGAGATTTCCAGAAGGTTTTGGGTCCTCAAATCTTCTCAAAAATGGAAAATTATTTCGTAGAAATCTTATTTGAGGTGTCTTGAACAACTTTCACTCTCTGAGTTTCTCCAGATTATGAAGTTTTAAGGCCCTTAAATCCATTTCAAAATCAGATGTCTACTGCCTTTTTCATTCTGGCAGAAGTGTTATTCAACTTCCAAAAATCTTTTGAGTACCAAAACTCAACCCAAAAATCACACCAAAAATCATGGGATCTGTCCAAAGTCTAATAAAGAATTCCCAATTTTTACTTTTCTGAGTTTCAACTTATTTTGGCCAAAACACACACACACACACAAAAATGATTTTTAGCTTGGAAGACTCGTTTTACGAGGCATTCCGGGTGCACACTAACGTCCTTCCCGGCGTGTTACATGACCTCCGAACCCAAATCTATAATCTCGGGCATTTTTCAAAGTTTTGGCCCTTAAAACAAAAACGGCGTGGCGACTCTGTCTTTTTCCGGTTTTATTTGATTTTCAAAGAAACGCAAAATCGAATTTTCCCGCGAAATTTGGTGGCACATCGTTACACATGAGGATTTGGTTATACCCTGTGAAACCGTCGACGAATGAGCGGACTTCGTATGCAACTGTGGCATCGACCAACATGTCTATGTTCGGTAACGGGAAGTCATCTTTGGGGGATGCCTTGTTCAAGTCTCTGAAATCAACACAGACTCGTATTTTCCCATTCGACTTGGCGACTTGCACTGTGTTTGCTAACCATTCCGGATATTCAATCACTTTGATGAACCCTACATTCAAGAGCTTCATGATTTCCTCTTTCACTTGCATTGACCATTCCGGCTTGATTCTGCGTAGTTTCTGTTTGACTGGCTTGGCATTGGGTAGCAGCGGTATCTTGTGCTCTACAACTGACTGATTCAACCCAGGCATATCTTTTTAGGACCAAGCAAAGACGTCGACATATTCTCTGAGGAGCTGTATCAAGGTTTCTCTATCTTCCCCCTTGAAGAAGCTGCCGATCTTTGTTTCTCTGGGGTCTTCCGTTGTCCCAAGATTAACCGTTTGCATTTCCTGGTCGTCAACGGGGCCATTCTTTCCACAACGACCTACTTTCTTAGCTAATTCTTTTAAGATTCATTCGTTTTCTTGACCTATCTCATCGTATGATTCATTATTAACGTGTTCGTTATATTGATTATTATTAGTTAATTCATCATTCACGATGTTAGCAATCTCAGGGTACTCGGAAAGATCAAAGTTTTCATTAAGTAAGTAAGGGAATACATGTTCAGCCACTTCCTCGATTTCCTCTTGAGTGAGTTCATCGGAGGTGGAGCGTGCTTCTAATGTAAAAGCTACAGGGCCTATCTTCCTGCGGGGATGGGGAGTGCATCCAAGCTCTTTGATCATGAAGTCTTCATCAACAACTGGTCCTCCGGTGACGTGCCAGTTTAGAATTGGCTCATCACATTTCTGTATCAGTCTTGTGTAGTCAGTAGTTGGAGCGTCCCCCTCGGATATTGCATGGATCTGGTTGTCTTCTAACCGGTACAGGTCTTGGAGCTGTCACAGCATGTCTTCTCCCAACACAAAGTCCCATTCACTTGTCATTTCTGTCTTCGTGACCCACAAATCATTAGGGATTAGTGGGACGGATTCTGTTTCACTTGGAGAAGCATCACAGTCGCTAAAGATTTTAAAGCCCGGTTGGCGCTTTCCTTTATCGTCAGTCCATGGTTCTGAAAAGATAAAGTAGGGAATACTTTCCCCTTCTCGAACAAAGTAGCCATTGAGTGTCTTTCGATATGGCTTGAGGTTGCCATTCTTGGGCTTTAGGTCGTCGCAGCCTTTGTAGGTGGTTCCTTCCCACTTGATTTGAGTGAAGCCCCACTCTTCTTCGTCATCTTCATCGTGGATGGAGATGATGTATCCTAGGCCATGCTTTGTGTGAGGCTGGGGACCGGTGGTGGGTCCGTTGTCCCTTGTAAGTGCTTTCCAAGCCCCGAGTCCAGGAAAGTACCCTTTTGCTAGTATCATTCTACGTACAGGAAGGCTTAGGAAAACCAAAGTGCCTTGGAGTAGTCATTTTCATTGCAAGTTTCTATGACATTCACAGTGCTTTCTTTCTCAATCTCAATGCCATTGAACAGGAAATCAGAAGTACTATGTTGTACTTCGAGGATAGGACTAGCAGTAACCATTTCTCCGTGTATGGTGACTATCGTGTTGTTGTGTCTGAACTTGATGCATTGGTGCAGGGAGGAGGGTACACCCCCTATGTCGTGTAGCCAAGGGCGACCGAGCAGTAAGTTGAAGGATGCTGGGATGTCGATGACTTGGAATTCGATGCTCATAGTGACTTGCCCCATTTCTACAGGTATCACGACTGATCCCAGAGCAGTTCTAGCGGTACAATCGTATCCCCTTACAGTATGCCCGGATGGCTTGAGGTCTTTGTGGGTGAGGCCTAAGGATGATAAGGCTTTCTTTGGGAGGACATTGATTGCAGAACCATTGTCAACCAAAATGCGTGGCATTCGGTACCCATTCACCTTAGCAGTTATGTAGAGGGCCTCATGATGATTGTTCCCATAGGACGGGAGGTCCAAGTCAGTGAAAGTGATGACGTTACCAAATTGCACTTGGCCAATCATTTGAGTGAGCTCTTCGGGTGTTGCTTTCGAGGAAATGGTCATTTGAGCCAATGCCTTTTTCAACATTTCACGGTGCTTGTGAGATGCTCCTATGAGATCCCAAACTGAGATGTTTGCTTGTGTCTTCTTTAACTGAGTTAAGAGAGGATCCTCTGGTTCGCTTGGCGATGAGGCTTTGGCGTGTTTTGGAGGATTTTCATCCCTTGGGTCTTTGTTGGTGATCACACGACCGGATCGTGTGAGTAGGTTGACTGTTTTAGACCCTTTTTCCTTTTGTTCTAAGATTTCCTCCCAAGACATCATATAACAGAAAGAAGATTTATTAAATTTAAGAGGGCTCTCGCCCACAATTGTGGCTAGACGAGTAGGGTCCTCGAAGCTACTTTCTATCTCTATCAGATTGACCTCATTGTTTGGCAAAGGATTAGTAACAACATTAGGTAATCCTATCTCTTTATCGTCAAACAAATCTTGAATGACATCTTTCAAGTGGAAGCAGGAGTTGGTGTCGTGACCGGTGAAGTTGTGGTACTTGCAGAAGAGGTGATGAGCATGGTTGGCAGGAAGGTCTTTCTTTGGAGGCCCACCTTCTCTTGGTTTGATTTTCCCGTTCTTGACAAGCGCTTCGAAGAGTTCTTCTTGGGTGATTCCTTCAAGCTTGTCATAATGTCTATCCTTCTTCTTCTTTTGTGGTGGAGGTACTGCAGAGTATTTACCATTTCCGGGATGATTGAAGACAATGGCATTGACAGATGCATCCTTGGGATTGGAAGATGAAGAAGAGCTCTTGTTGTAACGGAATCCACTTTCTTTCTTGACTTCCCTTTTCTGTTTGATGAGGTCATCTAACCGAATGCCCGACTTGTGAAGTTCGGCGAAGCTAGGAAAATAGTTGCCGGCTAGCTTGTCTTGATATTCCTCTCTAAGGCATTGTATGAGGATGTGAATTTGCTCGTCTAGGCTGGGCCTATCAACAATTTCGGTTAGTTTAGTCCTCCACCTTTTGACAAAATCTGTGAAGGATTCGTTCGAAAGCTGCTTGGTTTGCTCAAGATCCCTTCTAGTGGTGCGGTAAGTGGAGTTGTCCTCGTATTGCTTTTGGAAAGTACAACTAGCGAGTGGCCAGTCGAGTCTCGTAGAGAGTGGAAGGGTCATATACCAATCTCTCGCGGCACCATCGAGAGTTTGGGGAAAGCATTGGGCTAACAGGTTGTCATCAACACCCATAGGTAGCATGGCCCAAGAGTAGGTCTCCAAATGTGATTTGGGACAGGTGGTGCCATTGAATTTTGCAATGTCGGGTGTCTTGTACTTTCTAGGAAGCTTTGACATGGACTGACGAAGGGTATCATAATCAATAGAGAGCGAGGCTCCCTTACTCACATCGAGGGATGCAAGTTTCTTTTCTAGCATGGCCATGGTAAGGGGTTCATTCTTGCTTTCCCCCTTGCTTTCTTTCTTGGATGTGTAGCTTTCGTTGTCAGATGAGGAAGATGACGAGCTAGACTCGTACCTCTTTTTCTTGCCTTTATTTTTGCGGCGACCCTTGGCCCTTTTGGTGTATGACTCCTCTTCTCCGGAGGAAGAATCATTTTTCTTCTTCTTTTCTTTGTTGGCTAGTGCAGCCCTAAGCTCTTGAATTTCTTCCACGAGAGTGTGGATTTGGGAAGCTTGCACTTCTAGGCGATCATTGGCTTCTTCCAGAAGTTTGTGGTTGTTTTCAGACAGAGTTTCGTTACCCTGAATGTTGTCGACGTCGGACATTGTGTTGGGAGTCTTGGAATTGAGTAGCTTCGGAAAGCGACGGAAGAGATGCGGATATCGGGATCTAGCCCCAACGAGTCGAAGCGAGGCTCAAAATGGCTCGAGGCTCAAATTCAGCAAACAGAAGCATTATCCCGCGCGAGATATGTTGTCCCGCGCGAGATAACCACACGGAAAGTCGATTTTTATTTAGACCTAATTTTTGGTCGGAACGGAAAGTCCGTTTTGAGGGGTTTCTAAGGCCTTTATCAGAACTTAACGACTAAGTAATCAATCCGATTTTTGTAAAACAAAGCCATGTAAGATCGTTTTTCGAAGGATTATACATATATGTATTTTTTCCAAAGGGACATCCGAAAGGGTCATTCCGAAGGGACTTTTCTGAATCCTTCTTTATTGTCAATTTTGCATGGCTTTGTTTTGGTCAAAAACAAGAAAAGATCACCTAGTCAAAACCGACCGGTCACGGAGTGATCCTAAACAGGTCAATCTACATGAGAATGTGGCGATGCGGGGAGTTTGGAAGGCTAGGCTCCCCGCGATATGACAATCTAAGTGGATTGAATACGCGGAGTGGGATTGTCCAACTTCGGAGAGACCGGCGACTAGGTGGTTACCGTCATCCGTCCTTAGTGTGGGTCCCGGGTTTATAAAGGGTATGCAGTGCAATGACAGTTATAATATGAGTGCGCGTGTGTGATAGTCAATCTAGGTGATAGAGTAAAATAGAGATTTTTTTTTTTTTTTTGAAAAAACAAAAGGAAAACAGATAGTGGCCGCACCAAGTGGTTGCCTACGTTTCTTCCAAATTAGGAAGACTCAGGCCATCGTAGTTCCACATAAAGAGAGAGAAAGAGAGATAAATAATTCAATTTACAACTCCCGAATCCCCAATGGACCGGACTTTAATTAAATAAAACCCAATCGCACGCAGTTCATAAATAATAATCAATTATTTAAATGAAATAAAGATTCGAGTTCTACACCTTAAGGGAGGCCTTAAGATGTGGGAACTCTTGCAAATAATGAAGTGCAGGATCTCCCTTGCGTGTTCGGCTCTCGTCTTGGACTATGAGATGAACGGGAGAAACCAGAAAACAACCAGATTGCTGACGCCATATCTCGCACGAGATATGATATCTCGCCGCGAGATATGCTTCATCTGAGAGCAGAAAATTCGAATTTACAGAATTTTTGAAAACCTCTCTTTTAATTTTGACGCAAGTTTAAGCCTCTTAATTTTAAATCCCCAGCGGAGTCGCCACTGTAGCGTTGTGAGAAAGAATTTTTTATCTTTTTGAGTCGCCACCTATATTATTTGATTGGAGAAAATAGGAAAACCATTTGGAAAAGAGATTTGGGCTCAGGGCTTAGGTTATGAAATGGGTAGGTCAAGGAGCATCCATTTCACCCAATCCGGAGATCGGTCTTGCTAAAGAAAAGAGAGGTTTTCAAAAGAAGAGAAAAAAGATTTTAAATATTATAAACAAAGGTCCATTTAACGGGGTTAAACGGAATGTAGGATCGATTGCTTCGAGACCGTCTCCATGATTTGGAGAGGCTCTAGGCCGATCCTAGATTCTATGGACTTATACCACTCTAACAGTCAATTAGAAGGGGATTTAGGGGGTTACCTTGCGTGAGGTGATTTGGGCAGAGTTTCGACTCAAGTTTAGAATCGACTCTTGACACGGACAGAGCTTCGCCTCGATCCTTGACTTGGAGCTTGATGTTTGTTTATCAACAAGGTTGACAAACAAACTATGAGATGAGTTTTTAGGGTGATTTTGTAGGATTCTTTCAAGGAGAGAAACCAACAAAATGTGTGTGTTGTGAAAATTCCTGGCCCTCTTGAACCTTGGAAGTCACCAAGTATTTATAGGGGTTGGGGAAGTGTTGAAGATGAGATCAAACACTTCAAGATGATTCCAGACTCCAAATTCTATTGGTTGGCCGGAGAGATAAAGTTTTATCCCGAAAAGAGGTTGAAATCGACGAGGAACCGTCGATGCAATCTGCAGTGGGGGGATATCTCGCGCGAGACACGCCATCTCGCGGCGAGATATTGCTCCTGTGGACAGTTTTGTCCTTTCCTCGTTATCTCGTATGCAGTTTAGTCCCAAACTAACGGTGGTTAGTCAAAACTTAACGAAACATGACAAAATGGTGGATTTCTACCTTTTGACTCAAAGCGAGACTTAGAGTGGTATAAGTATGATCCGATGTGTTCAGAATGGGGTGTCTACAACTGGCACTTTTTTGCACTGGCACTGGCACTTTGTTACACATGTACTGGCATTGAGTTTCTGGACAAATAGAGCTTTTAACTGGCACTTTTTTAAACGTGCACTGGTACATTTTTACCATAACCCTGATAATTATTTAGACAACTGCTGGCACTCTTAAATGCTAATCCTTACGGGCATCATCTCCAACGGCGATGCAGAAAGCAGCGGTTAAAGGATTTTTAGAATGCTGTTTTGGGGATTTTAGAAGCTGAAGTCAAAATACCAAACTTGGGTTCAAGGGACTAGATTATTTGCTCGAATAGAAACCAAGTATTCAGAACCTACGGACTATATGAAATATACCCAATCAGTGTTTAGAGCACAATTAGAGTTTATGAGCTGTGATTTTTATAGCTTTGAGATACGAATAGCAAATTCAGATTATTGTAAAATACGTGCTAAATAAACAGAGAAGATGAGAAAATAAAGGAGAAAACCATGGAATCCCACCAATACTTGCCGCATATCTAGGGTTCCTCGGAATCACCCACAAAAATGAAGGCATTCGATGCACTGTCTTCGTCGATTGTGATTTCTTGTATCTCGGTGACGTGAAGGAGTTGAGGGACCTGGTAAAAACACGTTTTTTTCTAGCTTGAGGAAAAACGCGTTTGTTGTGAGATTTTGGCAAAAGTTATATAAAAAAAGAGAGAAAAAAACTGAACAAATGAAAATATATAAAAGTGTTGGTGATTTTAGTGTCATCAACTGTTTTATTGTAATGATGATTTACTAAGAGATCAATGTGATTCGTATTAGACTCGGATACGAGTAAGGGAAAGTGTGGAGTACACACTCGTTTGAGCTAAAACAAAGTCAACCTCGATAAAGAAGTAAAAGTTAAAGGGTAGCACATTTTGCTGATGTGCTCGGCCGAGCAGAGTCCTTGACTCGGCCGAGCAGAGTCCTTGACTCGGCCGAGCATAGTATGGCAGATTGTCCAAGTTTCTGGACAGCCTTGCTCGGCCAAGACATATGCCTTGCTTGGCCGAGCAGAATGATTGGCACGGCCGTGCAAGTTCATAAGACACGGCCGTGCAGTTGGGCAAAATGTCTTGGGACATCTTTGCTCGGCCGAGCGAGTCTCTTGACTCGACCAGAAGCGGTTACGAGCAGTGCCGTTCAAAATGAAAAGACACATCGCTTGGCTAAAGTCATGTCTTTTGATTGTACCCTTTTACTAATACCTCTCCATCTGTATATATACAGAGATTGATCTCAGTTGTAAACATATGAAAACACACAAGTGATACAACAATAACGAAAGCAAAACAATTCTCAAGTTTTAGATTTGTTCTCTTTGCCTAGAAACAAATTGCGTGATTGTCTTATCCCAATAAAGATTTTGTGTAACCCAGGCATTAAGGGTCGAAATACTTTATTCGGAAAGTGGATTATACACGATTCAATCACATATCCGGCCTCAGTATCAAGATCAAGACCCTATATTTCCCCTACAAACGAATAAAGTATTTAGGTGATACTCATGGCTGGTGGAAGTACTTTGAAGGAGATGACGAACAAGTTTGAAAAGCTAGACAAATTCGAAGGACAAGATTTCAGGCGTTGGCAGAAGAAGATGCTCTTCCTTTTAACAACGTTAAAAGTGGTGTATGTTCTATCTACTCCAATTCCAGAATTGCTGGAAGATGATAACTTGGAAGCCATCAGACGTAGATCGAAGTGGGAGAATGACGACTACATCTGCAGAGGACACATATTAAACGGTATGTCTGATTCTCTATTTGACATCTATCAAAATGAGGAATCTGCTAAAGAGTTATGGGATTCTCTTGAATTCAAGTACATGGCAGAGGATGCTTCTAGTAAGAAGTTCCTTGTGAGTAATTTTAATAATTACAAGATGGTCGATTCAAGACCTGTCATGGAACAATTCAATGAACTCCTTAGAATCCTTGGATAATATACACAACATGGGCTGAAGATGGATGAGTCAATATCTGTTTCAAGTGTGATTGATAAGTTGCCTCCCTCCTGGAAGGATTTCAAACACACTTTGAAACATGGTAAAGACGATCTATCTTTGGTTCAACTTGGTAGTCACTTGCGCATAGAGGAATCTCTTAGGGCGCAAGAGGATGACAAAGACAAAGGAAAAGAAGTTGTTGGACCCTCGGTCAATATGATTGATGAGGGTGGAAACAATAAAACAAAGGAAATAAACGTAGTTTCAAAGACAATGGTTCTGGTCCCAACAAGAAGCCTGAATTGGCATGTTGGAAGTGTGGCAAAACTGGTCACTTTAAGAAGGATTGTCGTGTTGGAAACAACAAGAATGGCGCAAGCACAAGTGGTTCGGGAAAGGGGTCTAAGGACCATTCTCAAAACCAAGGTCAGAATTTAATACATAGTTGGAACAGATTTATTAAAAATTCTATTTCACTAATTTCTGAGGCATATTATGTGTAGGATGATGCTATTGCGTGGTGGATTGATTCTGGGGCCACAACTCATGTTTGTAAAGATCGTTGTTGGTTTAAGACATATGAACCAATGGAAGACGGATCTGTCCTTTACATGGGTGATGACCATTCCGCTCCTATTCAAGGAAGAGGAAGCGTGGTGTTGGAATTCAGTTCGGAAAAAACTATTTCTTTGTTTAATGTTTTATATGTACCTAAACTTCGTAAGAATTTAATTTCTGGTCCTGTCTTGAACAAGTGTGGTTATAAACAAGTTTATGAATCCGATAAGTATATCTTATCGAAGTCAGGTGTATTTGTAGGATTTGGTTATTATAATAATGGAATGTTCATGTTGAATTTAAATAAAATTCCTGTTAACTCTAGTTCTGTTTATATGACTTCCTCTGTTGTTATCAATTCCTCATTATGGCATGCTCGGTTAGGACATGTGCACTATAAAAGAATGCTTGAAATGTCCAAAGATGGTTTGATTCCTGTTATTGATAATAATACGGAAAAATGTAATACTTGCATGTTGACAAAAATCACTAGAAAACCTTTTAAAAGTGTTACAAGGAATTCTGTAAAACTTGAATTGATTCATAGTGATTTATGTGATTTTCATGCAACTCCATCTTTAGGCAATAAAAAGTATATTGTCACTTTTATAGATGATGCTTCTAGGTTTTGCTATATTTATTTGCTGCATGCAAAAGATGAAGCCCTAGATAAATTCAAAATTTACAAAACCGAAGTTGAACTTCAACTAAATGGCTTGATTAAAACCTTGCGTACGGATAGAGGTGGTGAATATTATGATCCTAAATATTTCCAATCCGTAGGGATAATTCATGAGACTAAGACTCCTTATGTACCACAACAAAATGGTGTGGCTGAAAGGAAGAATAGAACTCTTGAAGAAATGGTTAACGCCATGTTGTCTTACTCAGGCTTGAGTGACGGGTTTTGGGGAGAAGCCATGTTAACGGCTTGTCATTTATTGAATAGAGTTCCTAATAAAAGGAACAAGATTACCCCATATGAGATTTGGTATAAGAAACGACCAAACTTGACATTTTTGCGAGTTTGGGGATGTAGGGCCGTTGTTAGACTTCCGGACCCTAAAAGGAAAAAGTTGGGAGAAAAAGGTATTGACTGCATCTTTGTTGGATATGCTGAGCATTCCAAGGCATATAGGTTTTATGTTATAGAACCTAATGAATTCATTTCTATTAACACAATTATAGAATCAAGAGATGCAATCTTTGATGAGAATCGTTTCTCTTCAATACCTAGACCAAAGGATATTATACAAATGTCGGCTGAATCTCAAATGGATGATCATTCGGTTGAGATACCAAATGAGATACCGAACCTCGTAAAAGTAAAAGAGTAAGGAAAGCTAAATTATATGGTTACGATTTTCAATTATATTTAGTTATGGGATCAAGAGATCAAATTGAATCTCAATACTCTTCTTGTTATAGTATAGAGGAGGATCCAAGAACCTATGATGAAGCAATAAAATCTCGAGATCTTGGATTTTGGAAAGAAGCAATCGATGATGAGATTAGTTCTATTATGGAAAATAATACATGGGTCTTGTCGATTTACCACCATTTGTAAACCTTTAGGGTGCAAATGGATCTTCAAAAAGAAGATGAAAGTCGATGGAACAATTGACAAGTTTAAAGCTCGATTGGTAATCCAAGGCTTTATACAAAAGGAAGGGATTGATTACTTCGATACCTATGCACCGGTTGCTCGTATCACTACTATTAGATTTCTGATAGCTTTGGCTTCTATTCAGAATCTGTTAATTCATCAAATGGATGTCAAAACAACATTTTTAAATGGTGATTTGGAAGAAGAAGTGTATATGAAACAACCTGAAGGATTCGTTATGCCAGGTAATGAGCATAAGGTATGTAAGTTAATTAAGTCATTATATGGTCTGAAGCAAGCACCTAAACAGTGGCATAAAAAATTTGATGAGGTTGTTTTGTCGAATGGTTTTGTATTAAATCAGTCAGACAAATGTGTATATAGCAGATTTGATGAATCCGGTAAAGGTGTAATCATCTGCCTATATGTAGATGACATGTTGATTTTTGGCACAGACCAAAATGTAGTTGATGAAACTAAGAAGTTTTTGTCATCAAAGTTTTCTATGAAGGACATGGGAGAAGCCGACGTAATTCTTGGTATAAAGATTAAACGGATGAACAAGGGAATTGCAATTACACAATCTCATTACATTGAGAAAATTCTCAAGAGGTTTAATTTTGATGATTGTTCTAAATTTAGTACTCCCATGGATCCTACTGAGAAACTTGTGTCAAACACTGGTAAACCTGTGTCACAGCTCGAATACTCAAAAGCCATTGGCAGTTTGATGTATGCTATGACGGGCACTCGACCTGATATTGCTTATGCAGTTGGAAGATTGAGCAGGTTCACTAGTAATTCTAGTAGACAGCATTGGCATGCTATAACAAGGGTGTTCAAGTACTTAAAAGGTACTATGGACTATGGTTTGTGTTATAGTGGACATCCTTCTATATTAGAAGGTTACACAGATGCTAGTTGGATCAACCAAGAAGATTCATCTTCTACTAGTGGTTGGGTATTCTTGCTTGGAGGAGGTGCCATTTCTTGGGCTTCCAAAAAGCAGACATGTATTACGCATTCTACAATGGAATCTGAGTTTGTAGCATTGGCTGCTGCCGGTAAAGAAGCAGAATGGCTTCGAAACTTGGTATATGAGATTCCATTATGGCCAAAACCAATATCACCAATATCTATCCATTGTGATAGTGCAGATACATTGGCTAGGGCTTATAGTCAAATGTATAATGGCAAGTCTAGACACTTGGGTGTCAGACATAGTATGATTCGGGAGTTAATCATGAATGGGGTGATATCAGTTGAGTTTGTTCGGTCGCAACAAAATTTGGCTGACCACTTGACGAAGGGGTTAGCCAGAGACTTGGTAAATAAGTCTGCAATGGGAATGGGATTAAAGTCCATTTAATCCTCTAATTGTGAGATACCCAATTCCCTTCTAATACAACGTTAGAAGCTTGAATTCAATGTGGAAAGCTCGCAGTTGGAGATTGGAACACATGTTATTATCTTTCCCAAGGTATGTGTTCAGACCTGCAAGTAAAGGTTAGGTTGAAGAATATCTTCTTAATAGTTCCTTTGAAAAATTGCAAATGCAGGTGCAAGATTAAAGGAACTACCTATATGGACATGAAGTTTTGCCGCTTCAAGAAGCTAGGACTTGGCTTCCTATATGTTCACTAATGGATATGGACACATGGCTTGTAATAGTGTCAAGGTTAAACAAAGAGAATTATGCGAACTTATGTGTATAGTATCTTCAGGTATTCATATGAGTTGACGGGTTCAATCGTTAGGACACCCCGATTCTCGAGTATTTGAAATGTGTATTATACTAAGATGAAAATTCAATCGCAAGACATTTTCATTTACGCATTCTTTTGTTTCGTTATTTATGAAGATTAGTAAATCAAAGGATTACACTAAAATGGAGGGGATTTGTTGGTGATTTTAGTGTCATCAACTGTTTTATTGTAATGATGATTTACTAAGAGATCAATTTGATTCGTATTAGACTCGTATACGAGTAAGGGAAAGTGTGGAGTACACACTCGTTTGAGCTAAAACGAAGTCAACCTCGATAAAGAAGTAAAAGTTAAAGGGTAGCACATTTTTCTGATGTGCTCGGCCGAGCAGAGTCCTTGACTCGGCCGAGCATAGCATGGCAGATTGTCCAAGTTTCTGGACAGCCTTGCTCGGCCGAGGCATATCCCTTGCTCGGCCGAGCAGAATGATTGGCACGGCCAAGCAAGTTCATAAGACACGGCCATGCAGTTGGGCAAAATGTCTTGGGACATCTTTGCTCGGCCGAGCGAGTCTCTTGACTCGGCCGAGCAGTTCCTGAACAGGTGCCAGTTCAAAATGAAAAGACACATCGCTTGGCTAAAGTCATGTCTTTTGATTGTACCCTTTTACTAATACCTCTCCATCTGTATATATATCGAGATTGATCTCAGTTGTAAACATATGAAAAACACAAGTGATACAAAAATAACGAAAGCAAAACAATTCTCAAGTTTTAGATTTGTTCTCTTTGCCTAGAAACAAATTGCGTGATTGTCTTATCCCAATAAAGATTTTGTGTAACCCAGACATTAAGGATCAAAATACTTTATTCGAAAAGTGGATTATACACGATTCAATCACATATCCGGCCTCAGTATCAATATCAAGACCCTATATTTCCCCTACAAAAAGAAGAGAAGGACATACTACCCTTTAATTTTATTTTTATTAATGAATAGGAAAAAATATTTTAGATTTTTTTATTATTAATATTTTTTACGAAAAGTAATATAAAAAAAGATAGAAAAAAACTAAACAAATGAAAGTATATAAAAGAAAAGAGGAACATATTACCCTTTAATTAATTTATTTTATATATTTTTATTGACTAGAAAATAATAATTTAGACTTTTTTTATTACTGATTTTTTTTACAAAAAGTAATAGAGAAAAAGATAGAAAAAACTAAATAAATGAAAGTATATAAAAGAAAAGAGGGACGGACCACCCTTTAATTTTTTTATTGATTAGGAAATAATATTTTAGATTTTTTTTATTACTTATTTTTTTTACAAAAAGTAATATAAAAAAAGATAGAAAAAACTAAACAAATGAAAGTATATATAAAAAAAAGACGGACGGACTACCCTTTATACTACCCTTAGTTTTTTTTTATTAACTAGGAAATAATATTTTAGAATTTTTTTTATTGCTAATTTTTTTTTTACAAAAAGGTATATAAAAATGTTATAAAATTTAAACAAATAAAAGTATATAAAAGAAAAACTAAATCATAAATCTCATACACTAAAACTAAATCTTATACCTAAATCTCGTATATACCTGATACTCTTACCTTAAATTTAAATTATATACTCCATGCTCCAAATCATATTTCATCTATCTAAATCTCATTTATACCTTAAACCCTAATTTATCTACCTTACACAGTATACCCTAAACCTTTAATATAAATCATATACTACATACCTCAAATCCTAATTAATATACCTAAATCTCATATATACCCTATATCCTAAACCTTAAATCTAAATTATATACTTCATACCGTAAACCCTAATTTATCTACTTTAACCATATGCCATATACAGTATGCCATAAACCTTAAATCTAAATCATATACTCAATACCCTAAATTCAATTCATTTACCTTAATCTCATATATATCCTATGCCCCAAACCTTAAATCTAAATCATATACTCGATAACATAAACCTAATTCATCTACTTTAATCTCATATATACCATATGCCTTAAACCCAATTCATCTACCTTAATCTCATATGCCCTATACCCTAAACCTTAAATCTAAATCATATACTTCATAACCTAAACATTAATTCAACTACATTAATCTCACATATACCATATACCCTAATAATTAAATCTAAATCATATACTACATGCCCTAAACCCTAATTCATCTACATTATTCTCATATATACACTATACCTTAAACGTTTAATCAAAATCATTTACTTCATACCCTAAACCCTAATCCATCTACATTAACCATATACCCCATACTCTAACCCCCTAAATCATATACCTAAATCTCATATATACCTCTAAACTGAACCAATCAATCTTATATCTATACTCGATATATACATTTTACCCTAAAACATAAACAAACGAGAGTTAGTTTATGATTTGAGCTTGAGAATCAAAGAAATTAACGAAATTCGTTATAGAAAGTTAAGGAAGTTTGTGTGAAAAAATTGTTAGGGGAGGGGGGTGGTATTTATAGTTGAGAAAATATGTTAGGAAAACAAAAATATTTTTTATTTAACCATATACCTGGGTTTATTCACCAAATTAAAGATTGAGACGGTTAGGTGACCGGATTGCAATCATATGGTTCTGTTCATGATAGGTATTCTATTACAGCTATATAACATGCGCAGAACGAATCAAGCACGGAAGAATTATATGAAACTAAATCCTATTGAATTCTATTATGGATTCAATTGGATTTATTTCACAAAGTAATGGTCAATGTATTAATCCCTCAAAATTAATGATCCAATTAATACCCAAATAGTTAAATAGCTAAAATTATCTTACATATTATTGCAACTCTAAAACCTTGAATTAAGAATAATTATAAGAAATAGATGGGATTGAATGTAAGAATTAAGATTTATAACATAGAGATCCGGTATCGTTTTACATGCAACCCATCATTTGAAGAACAAAAACAAATATTAAGGAATAAAAACCTGAAATTGAATTGAGAGTAATTGAAATTTGAATCCGAAATCCTTGTTTACAACTTGAATTAAAGCTAAAACACAACATATGAAAAACTGTTGGAGTTCATCTATTTACTAGGGACAAACAAGACCTATAATAGGGAAGAAATCAACAAAATCCTTGTCTGTGGAAGAAACTGCATGTTGCTGAACGGGGATGTGCGCGGCCGCTGTTCGGTCGAAACCTAATGAATTATTTTAATTCCGCAAGCGCACGGGCTATTGAAATATAGCGGGTGCAAGTACAAGTCGATCCCACAAGGACAGGGTTTACTTTGGGATGAATTTGTTTTACTAAGAATTATAGATGAGATTGGGAGAAATATAGTTTATGTTGAGAAAAGAATAGAACATACGCAGAAAATACTATAGAAAAACTCTTATAAAATGAAGCATTCTCGGGATTGGAAATCATTTTATCCAATTATTCATCATATAGTCATGTCTTTGAAAATAAAGATTTTCATAAAAAACAAGGATGGTACATTAAGCCTATACTACTTCTCACGATCAAGCAAGTAGCGTTTTTACCCTTAACTAATTATGCCCTATCTCTTGAGATTTCCGTTTAAGGTACTCCCGCCTGTCACGAACGGACATTCCGGCTTATCTCTCGATGGTCATAATTAGTAAGGATCCATTAAGTTCAAAAGTCAACGCACTTTCCATTCAAGGAACATCCCTAGGCCATTGAACTACTCTCGTGATCAATGAAACTTAGTTCCTTTATATGGTTCCGTCAATCGAGATTCTCTGCTAGGTACTTCTCTCGATTAACTGAATCATACAAGTTGGACATCTCCAAAATGTAAGTCATTTTGAGATTGATATAAAGAAATTGTTTAGATGAAGAGAAATGACAAAGACTTTTTATAAAAGATGAAGAACAAAAGGCATTTTGAGTTTCTAACCCCAAGAATATGGGGGATTACTCACTAGCCATAATAAAGCAAACAATCATAAATAATAATAAGAGATAAGGGAAGAAGTACTTATGATTGTAAAGAGATGAAGGCTGAAAATAACTTCTGAAATTTTATTGCTTCTTCCAAAATACTTCAAGAACAAATGATGAACACTTCAATCTTCAAGAGATTTGGAACTAATGATTATAAAGAAAGTATATTCTGGTATATAACTTGTTTCTAATCTCTGATATGATATGATCTGATCTCTAAGACTGATTACAAATGGCCTATATATAGATATGGAGGAGACTCTTCAAAGTGGTGCCTTCAAAAGGCGCCTTTTTGGAACTGGTTCAACGCTTGCACGAGCGAGTCACAAGATCTGCACGGCCGTGCTCCCTTGACACCTTTTTTATTTTTGAACTTGTGGAAGTGCACGACCGCACCTCCTTTGGCTGCACGGTCGCTCTGCCTGGATTACTCGGCCACTCCCCTTTTCAAGCCTCGGCCGCTCCATGTTTTGGGGCAAAAATTGGCCTGGCAAGGGCCAAGTGCACGTCCGCTCCTAGGCAAAGAGCACGGCCGCTCTGGCTGGATTTTGGCCTGTTTTACTTGATTTGGTCTTTCCCTTCCATGGCTTTGACATTTGATTACTTCCAAGGTTACAATTTGATCATAAATTGACTCTAAAACATGTCTAAGAGTATAAAATATACCAAAAGCATAAAATCGAAGATATATGACAAAAGAAGCTTAAATAACCTAAATGCAAATTAAATGATACTAAAAACTAAGGAAATGATTAAGAAATAATGAGATAAATGACTATATAATAGTCACTTATCAAACTCCCCCACACTAAGCTCTTGCTTGTCCCCAATCAAGTTTAGGATGAAAAAAAATGGAGAGGGAGAAAAAAATGAAAATGATAAAACAACGAGATTGGTCCCTCAGAAAATTTATTATTGCATCCCTATTGTCTTTTGAAGATTGCCTCTAGCTTTCTATTCATATTTTTCATATCCTTAAAAAATATTACGAATAAGTATTTAGGGGATATTTCAAGGGAGCAATTTCAAGATAATAAACCAATATAGCATATATAGAATTTGATCAAGCAAAGCATATTAGAAGGATGAATCTTTGGATCATAAGCTTGGTGCGATAAAAAGATTCACTCTCTTTAGAGTGATTTGTGAAAAGAACTTTATTGCTTAAAATATACAAATAAAAAGAATGAACATTTATTCACAAATTAGAAGTATCCATGGAATTGAAATGCATTTTGAATCACAAGGGTGGAAATGGAGGATGATAGTTGAAAATCTTATCAAGGCCTAACAATTTATCTTATTTTTATACGTTTTAAATTTGCAAAAGACTTTAAGTAATTTTTTTGATCCTTTCAAGTGGAAACATTGTGGCTGCGAACCCCATGTTCCTAATACTTAGATCAAGAATACTTTGGATATTACTTTCATTTGGCAAGAAAACATCGTCGCAGCGAATGCCGTGCCCCGAGTTACTTAGGAAGTAATAGACTTTCCTTTTTGCTTTTTTATTTGGTGACTTAGTCACTCTTGAGCAATAAGGTAAAATGTTTAGCCTTGATTGATTAGTGGAAATGGAAAGAAGGGATTTTTATGAAGGGATGGATTCAAAAGAAGCAAAACAACATGAATGTTTCTAATGAGGGAATAAACATCAAAAATATTGAAATGTACATTTAAAGAAATAATTTTTTTCAAATTTTTTCACAAAAATCAAGTGCTTAAAATGATCAAGAAGGATTCAACTTAACAAATAAATGTTTTTCTTAATAAAACCCTATATATTGCTATATTAACTTATGAGGCTTTTAATTACTTCCTAAAAATATCCCTATATTTTTCTTCCATATCATTTCTAAGTGTATAAAAAGTATGAGAAGAAAGACAAAGGCATTATTCTAGACAAATAGCAAGCATAAGGATTAATAATAGGGATCATCATAGGATTATTTTTTTTTATATTTTGATAAACTAGATACATACATAAAGAAAAGAAAATGCAACTAAGAAAAAAAATAAGAAAAATTTAAACCAGAAAGCATTAAATTCTAAACTAGAAAGCAAGTAAAAATAGATAAATACCCCCCCACACTTGAAGTGAACATTGTCCTCAATGTTTCAAGGACCAATGACAATTCGGGGAGGGTGAAGAGAAACTTACGGAGATGGTGGTGGAAAGTTGTCCCAATACCTTGTCCCATAATTGTAGACGTCATCAATTCTTCCTTGGGCATGTTGAATACGACCATCTATTTGGACGAGATGTTGAAGAATTTGTGTGTTTTGTTGAAGTAGTTGGGTTTGTTGGATGGACAACTGGTTAAATTGTTGGTAGAAGTCGGGTGGCATTTGGTTGAGATTTGGCGGGGCTTGCTCATCTCCTCCTTCTTCTTGACCCGCTTGGCTTGCTTGGCCTTCTTCTTGAGCCAAGACATTTGGAAAGATCCAAGTTTTGGGTTGTCTGACTTGGGCGGATGGTAGGTTAGTGCTTGGGAGCACTATATAGGGCATTTTTCTCATCCCCTACTAACCAATTGTACTCTCCACGCCCTCTATCTAGAATTAGTTGCATGGTCCAAAGGGTCGGAATATCCAATTTTGTTGACCCCTTAACCTCAATCCAATCATCGGGCACCTCAAATCCAAGATGCTTAGCAAATAAAGTCACATTTCCCCCTATATGAATCTCTCCATTGTAGGTTGGGGAAATAATGTCACTAATCAACTCAATGAGGAAATTGCTAACATTCTCTTTCCTATTTCCCTGAACAAAACACCACAACAAAAATAGCTCTTTCCTATTAACTGTTCCCTTATCTTCCCTAGCAAAGATGGTACAAGCATAGATTCTATGCAAGATGCGAAGGGACGTGTAGATAATGGAGGAGGCTTTGGCATTTCTAGATCGAAAAGAGGGAAGTCCGGTTATTTGGCTCCAAAACACATCTTCCCTAAACTCAATGGGAGTATCGGCCTCAATATTAGTGAAAGAGGGCCAGCCCAAATTTTTTTTGACATCAAAAGAGGTGAGATGAAGCTCTTTTCCACAAAGGCGAAAATTGAGATGGAGCAGATTGTATGACTCTTCAGTTTGGTTGCAAATTTCTGTTGTAACATTCCTCCTCAAAGTACACAAGAATTCTAAGGTGAGTCTCTCATAAGTTTTCTCATGTAATTGCAGAATTCCCAGACAACCTAACCCAAGATGAAATGCAAACACATCCGAATAAATTCCCAATGATCTAAGGGCACGGGTATCAGGGAATTGGGTTGGTCTCATTCACTTGGAGCGAAGGGCAGTGAACCGGGCTATTTCCGAAGCACTTCTAAATTCAATCCCCAAGCTATTGAGAGTTGGGTTTAGGTTAGAGGTAGAGGCGGGTTCTTTTCGAGATTTCTTAGACACCCTTTCTGTAGCCTTTTCCTTCCCTTTTGAAGCCATTGATCAAGACCCAAGAAATTGAAGAACAAGAGAAGGGAGAAATTTTTACCTGGAGAAATTGATGTTGAAAGCCTTGAAATCCTTGTTGTACAACCCCAAGTTGCCTAAAAGCTTCCACCTTGAACTTCAAATCCAGAGCAATCTCTTCAACTTTTGAAATGGGTGAAAATTTGGGATTTTTCGGAATTGGGATTTTAGGAGGGTTTTGAGAGGCTTTTAATGGAAAATATGGGATAGGAGAGTGTTTGAATGTTGAATTTATGGAGGATTGAGGTTGTTTTTGGCTGATTATATGATGGATATGGAGGATTTATAATGGATGGGGCGGAGGTTTAGAGAGAGAGAGAGGAAAGAAGATGAAGTGAATTTGGGGAAGAGGGTGAAGAGGCGTGGCTTTTGACTAAAAAGGCACAACTCTCCAGGCGACCTCCACGACCGGGCTAAGAAAACTGCACAGCCGTTCCCCTTAACTGAGTCAACCCAGTCGAACTCGATATGAACTGCACGGTCGCTCCAAGGAATAGAGCACGGCCGTGCTCTTCCACTTTTCACCATTTTTCTCCTTTTTTTTAATATTCCTACAAAACAAAGTTAGCACATAATAATAATAATAGTAAATAAAATAAAATTAAATAAAATTAACAAAAATAATCCATCGATTATCATCCCGATGATGCTTATTTTAGGTCATTAGCTCGAACCCTTTCCGGTAATAGGTGATGCGTGATATCTTGGCGGTCTATCATCTTTGACAACTCGCCAATGCATTCCTTCCGGGGTGATAAAAATTTTCTGTGGCAAACATGCTTTCCATCCCGATCTTTTTTTTGGTAGAACGAGTTGCCTATAGTCCTTGCACTTTCAAAAATTTGAAGTGCCTTTCTTATTTGGCACCTTTGTTCTTTTTGGCCTTTTCGCTGCATTGTTAGTATCGGGACATGTAGAAATATTTATCACATCAAAATCATTATCGCAATCTAAAGTTTCATCATCCATGAGACTATTTTCCATATTTTCTTTAGATTGCGATCCCTCTCCCATTTTATATTCTTCGCTTGGGGTGTAGGTCTCTAAATAAGGATCCTCAAGATCTGATCTTTTCATATCAAACACGACCTTTTCCTTCCCGACATTTAGGGAAAAGGTGCCATTCTTTACATCAATGATTGCCCCAGCGGTGGCAAGGAATGACCTTCCTAAAATGACTGGAATCTGATGGTGTTGGTCCCAAAGGTGGCAACAAGGGTGAAAATACAGCTAGAGGGGGGGGTGAATAGCTGTTACAAAATTTTTCGCCCTCAATTTAAAACTAAACCTCTACGCTTACAAAACCTCTTGCAGTGTATAAGAAACTGCAAGTAGAGTTGTAAAATGCACAGCGGAATATACTTAAAATAAATGCGGTTTTGAGGAGGCGGTTTTGCAAGGCGGTTTTAGTGCAATTTTCTGAGCAGTTGTAAAACTGAAAGTGTAGTTTGACAATGTTAACTCCAAACACAATTTCACAATAAAGGATAACTATATAAAGATCAAACAGAGACAGAGATAAATAATTAGCAAGCACAGAAAATATAAATGCAGTAAAGTACGAACAAGCTATTTGGAGTGGTTCAATCGATAAACGATCTACGTCCACTACCAAGATGGTTAGTCTTGGATTTCTAAGAGAGATTTTATATTGAGTATTGAGAGATTACAAAGTACAATAAAATCTTTTCTATGAAGAACAAATCCTAGACTATAACCAGTGTATCTCAAATGAATAAACTATGTGTTTAAACAAGTGAGGTGTGTGTGTGTTCAAGATCAAGGCTCTTTAAATCTGAGAGATGTAGAGCTCAATGATTCTTGAATGTGTTAAGGCTTGATTTCTGGGCTGGGAAATATTTCTTGAAGGTTGAAGATGAAGATTCAAAGGACTTAGAATTTTTGGGCAGAGCTTCAACTTCTTATGAACTCACAGCAATTTCTCAAGATTCAAGCTGTCTTCAAATGATGAAGGTTGGGGGTATTTATACCCAAGCATCAGGAATATAGCCGTTAGACACAGCTGATGTAAGGACAGTCCTTGATGCAATCCCATTGGTCCACAACAACCACTTTTGTCCTTTGGTACTGTTGATGCAGGTAAAGCTGATCAGACCTCAGCTGCAATCAAGGTGGTTAGGACATCTGTCACCTTTTTAAGATCCTTGCAGATCTTGTCTGAAAAGTAGTCGCGTGACAAGATATGGTAGTTGACTTTTGATATTGCTGACGTGGATTCCAACGGTCAAAAGAGTTCACTCCAAGTAGCCAATCATTGGGGGCGGTTCTGGGGTCAAGCGGTTTGATATGAAAGCGGTTCCACCAGAAGAAGGATTTCCATATGTGCGGTTTGCACATAGGTGTTCAAGCGGTTTCAAAAAGGGGATCACAAGGCAGTTAAGCTACAAGCGGTTTTTGCCAAGCGGTTCTTATGAGGCGGTATTGAAACTTTTGAACTGCAATCCTTAGGTCTAATGATTCTTGTGCCAGTCTTCAAGCCTAAATTTAACCTATTCTATAAAATGGACTTAGCTAAAAAAATTGAAGTCTAAGCTTCATTACATAGGGTCCTAAAGTCCTTAAAATAGATGGGAGGTTATGGTATCAATCAAATCTAATACAAAATAGGAGGGTTAAAATATGCATACCCAATAATCTCCCCCTATTTGATTGATGCCATTACCTACTACAGCAAAAGCAAACATTGTACTTGGTAAAAACATGTCCATAAGAATTAACATGGTAAGTCATGTCCCAAGTCAATGCACACACTAGCTTAAGCTATAGATTTCTATACTTTTGAAAGATTGAAAAACTTACAGTTTGAAGAGTATAGAAATGCATTCAGTGCACTTAAAAAATGTGAGTTTTAAGTTCAAGTGCAGTTTAAACTGAATGTTTAAACATCAATTCAAAAGAGTGATTTTTAAGTTGAAAAATACTTGAATGAGGTTTAAGACCATAAGCGGTTTCATTGTTCTACAAACAAGCAGTTTGATATGAACAAGGTTTTGGAACCATGATGCAATTTCCATTATTTACTAAGATGATTACAAGTACAGGAATGAAGGAAAATTACAAGGTTACAAAAAAACAAAACAAAGTAAGTTGGACAAAGAAAATACAAGGAGAGTGCGGTCCAACTTACACAAGCGGTTCAAAAAAGGAAAAGCGGTTTACTGCTGGGGCGGCTTGTTAACTTCATGATCAGCTCCACTAGGCCCAGCTCTTGATTGGTCAGGGGCAAACGCTTTCCTTAATATTCTAACTTCCTCTGCGGTTCTGGTGAGAGTAGCTTCAAGCTTCTTTAAGGCATTGACAGAATGAGCAGAGGTGGAATTGGTGGCACCAACCGCTTTGGTATTTTCCACAAGGTTTTCCTTGATAATGTCAAGCTTTACATTGACAGAGGAATAGATAGAGTTGAAAATGGTGTGGAGTTCCTCTTGAACAAAAGCGGTTTGAGCTTGAATTGCTTGTTCCATAGGCTCAAGATCCACAGATACCTTCAGGGAGGTTTTGAGTTCATTAACTATTGAGCCTAGTCTGGAGTTGAATCCTTCCCTGAGGTTGTCCAAGCGGTCATTGAACTCATCTTGGATCTCGTTCAACTTTGCCTTCACTGTATCTAACACAGTATCCAGATTCACCTTTGAATCCACCTTGAAAAGATCAATTTGTTCCAAGACTTCTTCACGCAGAGAATCCAAAGCGGTCTGGACAACCTGAGATAATTGCGGTATGGATTGAAGAAAGTCAAGGAATTTGGTGCTCAGATTACCCAAATATTTATCAAGGGAGGCACATAATTTTTCTCCCAGAACATCCAAGGATTTCTTCATCTCCTCAACTGAAGCTTTTTCTTCTAAGGCTTTGACCATACCAGCTTCAAGAGATTTCTGAAAGGCTTCAGAAGCGGTTTTGATTAGGGAAGCGGTTTGGTCAGGAGTGGCGGTTGAGGAGGAGGATGGAATTGCTGTAGATCTCTCCCCCTTAATGGCATCAAGCAAAGAAGCTTTAAGGGTTGCCAACTCAAGGGAGTGAGAATCCACCTTGGCTTGTAAAGCGCGGTTGGATGCAAGGAGGGATTCATTGGAGGCGGTTAGAGAGATGACATGGCCTTGGTTTATGACCAGTTGGCCTTGAATCAGATTTAGGGTTTGGAGAATTGGGAGTACTCAGAAGGAGGTGCGGTTGAGGGTGAGGCGGTTGGAAATATGGGAGGCGGTTGAGTTTGGTTGGTTTCAGGCGTGGTTTGGGTTTGAGGAGGGATATTGGGAGGAGGTGAATTTTGTCTAAGGGGTGAGTTATGTGGAGTTGGGGATTTTGAAGGGGTGTTAGATTTAGAGTGGTTAGGTATAGGGAAATGGGATCGGTTTTTGTTAGGGGAATTGGTTGGGGTTGGATCATCTCTAACAGATTTGAAAGTGGCATGTCCAGCAGAGGGCTTGGACTGCCATTGCTGATAAGCAGATCGAGTAGGGGTTTGGTTTGAGTGTTGTGAATTTATGGAATGGGAATGTTGAGGTGAGTTATATTGGGATTGAGAAGATAGGGGTGATAGTGATTTTCTGAGGGAAGGTGAAGGGGAATTTTGAGGTGATTGAGGAGGGGAATTTCTGGGAGGTGAAGGAGAGGGTGAGGGTTGGACAGGTTGGCCTTTTCTGAGGGATTTCTTTTTGGCTACCATCTTCCTTCTCTTAGGTTTCTCCCCCTGAATTGGTGCAGTTTTGATAGGGGAAGGAGTTATGGATTTGGATTTTGAAGGAGATTTGGACGGGGATTGGACTGGAGATTGGACAGGAGAGGTTTGAGGGGTTGGAGGTGGTTGGTTTTCTGGAGGCGGTTCCTGTTGGAAGGCGGTTGGGTCAACAGTCTTGCCTTTGGCTTGATACTTCTCAGCTTGTTCCTTAGCCAATCTATCAATTCTGTCTTGAAGAACCTTCATCTGTTCTTCCACAGTCAATCCAGCCATCTCATCCCTAGCCTTCTTGGCCCTAGCCACCAAGTTGGGAATACTTGGGTCTTCCTCTTCTTCATCCTCTTCATCCACCAAGTTCATGGTTTCAGATGGCTTCTTCTGCTTCTTCTTACTGGGACCAGCTCCATCATCAGCTGTAGGCGGTTTAGTTGCTGGAGCGGTCTTGGTCTTCTTAGGTGGCGGTTCTGCTCTGGCTTGGGGCTTCCTGGACCGCTTGGCTCCTTTAGACTTAGGAGCGGTTGTGGGGTCTCTCAAATCATAGGGTTCCTTCCTTGGGTAGGTATCTGCATCATACAGAGATTTGTATAATGCATCTCCATTGGCATACCTGAAGGAATGGCATGCAAGTAGTCCAAGGGAATCATCTGAGCAGTCCACCATAAGTTCTGGATTCTTGGTGACCATTTCATCTAGATGCTCAAAGTCCATCAAAAGAGCGGTTATGATCCTGCAGAATGGTCTCCACCTCTGATCTTCACCTTTGACCTTGGACTGATAGGTCTCAATACTGTCCTTAATCTCTAAGTAAAGGATTCTTGGCCAGTGTAGCTTGATCTCCATAAAGATAGCAGAACTGTACATCCATTGTTGGGATGTAAAGTTGTTATGGTTTCCAGTCTTCCCACAAACTGTTCTCCCAACAAGATGACCAATGTGGCTCATCAGCTCACCAAAATTTTTCCTGGGGATCTTCTTGTACTTCTTAACCAAGGTGTCTACTTTGGCGGTTTGGAAGGCAGCATTGTCCTGAATAACTTGATCAACCTCTAAGGGAGCTCCACCAACTGCAAACTTGAAAAGCCTTCTGATGTCAATGTAGTCTATGGAGAGCTTTAGGCCTTCAACAACAGCGGTTAGGCAAGAAACTCTTTGGCCTTCATCAAGAACTCTTGAATCCTTCTTAGCGGTTGCAAAGAACTGATCCACGAAAGATGGCACTATGAAATTTTGCTTCTTGTTGAAGAGCGGTAGGATGCCTGAAACTCTGAGCTTCCTCAGCAACTCCCTTCCTAGAGCATCAGTCTTTAGCTCAGCCTCATTAACTTCCCATCCAGGTAGGAAGGTAGATGGATCCTACAAGGTAAAACATGAAGTGTTAGATCCATTTTTGTATTCACAGTTCACAAGCGGTTTGGGCACCAAGCGGTTAAGCAAAGGTGCGATTTGAAAATTTCAAACCCCAAGTGAACTATGAATACACAAAGATAATGAGGATTTGAGAATAAGATTACTTAAGTACGTGGCATTGTAATCCAAACTTATCCCACACTGCAAGTGGTGATTAGAGAGGAATTTCTTGGTTTCCAGCCTATATACTTAGTAAAATCTCAAAAGCAATGAAGGAAGGAATTTAACCAGCATGCGGTTTCAAAAGATTTTAACAAGCGGTTAAGCATGCGGTTTAGCTTAGAGAAACAGAAGCGGTTTGAAACATAAAGTATAAGCGGTTTGCATACAAGCGATTTCAAACATAGTGAAATCCAATTTTTTTTTTAAAAAAGTTGAAATTTTTTCTAAGTGTTGAAAAACACTATTCAGAATCAAGGCACCCAAAACATATGATTTTCAAGAAAAAATTCATGGGTTTCATGAAGAACACGAAGAACATACATGAACACCAAGAACAGAGATTTGCAAAAACTTAACCAAAATCAACAAATAGCATGTCAAAATGATCACATTGGGAAGGGGAACAACAATATATCATTAAAAATTCATCCTTTACCCAGAATCATCCATAATCACTAAGAACATAAAATGGGTGTTCGAAGTTCTTAAACTGAAAAATTCAAAATCAAAGCTCTAAACATGGATGGATCATGAAATAGTTAACATATTTAGAATCCATGTAAGAATCCGAGCAAAACCCAACAAGAATCATTAAAAATGAACAACAAACAAGATCAAAATCATCCAAAGCATGAATATGAAGAATACGGACAGTTTGTGTTCATCCATGGCTGATTTTGACAGAAATTAAGAGTTAGGTTTTAGAAGTTGTTACCATTTCCAGAATAGCCTTCTTGGGACCCCTAGCAACAGTTGAGGCCCTTTGTCTTTTTGATGTTGTTGCCATTTCAGTTAAAGGTTTAAAAATGGAGGTTTTTGAAGGTTTTAGAAAGAGAAAGTGAGTTGGTAGACAGAGAGAGGACGGTTGCAGAGAGTTGGCAGTAAAAGGTTTTAGGTTTTCACCAACTTAGGTATATATAGGGTGAAGGGAGCAGGCAGTTGGTTCAGAAGGAATGATTAAAATTAAACCAACTGTTGCACCCTTTCACCTCCTGCACATCTCTCTATGACGGCTGACATGAGTGTTTTTAATGCTCATGTCCCCTTAGCATTAAATGCTCTTAATTTTGAAATAAACGAGGGAAAACATTTGCAAAAATACCCTTATGTCAAAATAAGGACAAAAAAATAAATAAAAAGAATTTGAACAGTTTTTTTTTTTTTAAGAATAAGGATAAGACATAAATGGACATAATTTACTCTTTGTTGAAACGCGGTTTTGATCCAAGCGGTCTGACTGCATCAAGCGGTTTGGAACTGGCGGTTGGATGCAGGCGGTTGGACATCTTGCGGTTTTGGTATAGGCGGTTCAACACAAGCGGTCTCAATCCTTAAGAGTTTCAATCCTATACTCAACAAACAAGTTAGCCAATAAAAAGTATGGAATTTATTTAAGTTCAAGCATACCCATTTCTCCTCTGAGGAAAGAAAACCTCTTGGAGTCAAGAGCCTTAGCGAGGATATCAGCAATCTGGTTGTCTGTCCCCACGTACTCTAAATGGATATTCCTCTTCTCCACATGGTCTTTGAGGAAATGATACTTGATATCAATATGCTTGGTCTTGGAATGCATAACAGGGTTGTTGGAGACTGAAATAGTTGAAGTGTTGTCACACATGATAGGGCAATTCCCTTCATGGATTCCATAGTCTACCAACTGCTGCTTCATCCAAAGGATTTGACAGCAACAACTACCAGCAGCAATATACTCAGCTTCTGTGGTTGACAGTGAGATTGAAGCTTGCTTCTTGCTGGCCCAAGCAACTAGTCTATTTCTGAGGAAATGACAAGTACCACTAGTGCTTTTCCTGTCAATAGTACAAGCTGAATAATCTGCATCTGAATAACCTACAAGATCAAAGTTTGAATCTTTGGAATACCAAAGTCCAAGGTTGGTGGTTCCAGATAAATAGCGGATTATATGCTTGACTGCAATAAGATGTGCTTCTCTAGGATCTGCTTGATAGCGTGCACATACACAGACACTAAACATGATATCTGGCCTACTAGCAGTTAAGTAAAGTAATGAGCCGATCATACCTCGATATAAAGTTTGATCAACTTTCTTACCTTTGAGATCCTTATCTAGCTTATTGCCGGTGGCCATAGAAGTATCATATGCTTTAGCATTTTCTAATCCAAACTTCTTTATCAACTCCTTGGTATATTTGGCTTGGCTGAGGAAAATACCTTCTTCGCATTGCTTGATTTGAAGCCCTAGGAAGAATGTTAATTCTCCCATCATGCTCATTTCAAACTTGCTTTTCATTAGCTTTTCGAAGCGCTTACAAAGTAGCTCATTAGTAGAACCAAAAATAATATCATCGACATATATTTGAACAAGTAAAGTATGCTCATTATATTTGGCAATAAAAAGAGTTGTATCGATTTTACCACGTTTAAATCCTTTTTCTAGTAAAAATTTAGAAAGAGTCTCATACCATGCCCTTGGAGCTTGCTTAAGTCCATACAAAGCTTTCTGGAGTTTGTAGACATGATTGGGAAATTTAGAGTCTTCAAATCCAGGCGGTTGGGCAACATACACGGTCTCTTGCAGTTCACCGTTGAGGAAAGCACTCTTCACGTCCATTTGATATAACTTGAAATGCTTGAAAGAGGAGTAGGCTAAGAAGATTCTGATAGCTTCTAATCTTGCAACTGGAGCAAAGGTTTCATCATAATCGATTCCTTCTTCTTGCCTATATCCTTATGCTACCAACCTTGCTTTATTCCTAGTGATGCTTCCATTCTCATCCATCTTATTCCTAAATACCCACTTAGTTCCTATCACTCCTTGATCCTGAGGTCTAGGCAGGAAAGTCCAGACCTTGCATCTTTCAAACTGGTTGAGTTCTTCTTGCATAGCAACGACCCAACTGGAATCTTGGAGTGCTTCATCAATCTTCTTAGGTTCAACTTGAGATAACAGAGAAGTATGCTCGTCATAGTTAGATCTCCTTGTTTGAACACCAGAAAACAGATCACCAATCACATTTGTGAGGGGGTGACTGCTGACTTCACGAACCTCCGGGGGTAAGTCTGGTTGGACTGAGGTTTGCTGAAGATCTTCAATTGGAACATCGTTAGATCCTTCAGCGAAGTCATGGAATGTAAGTTCACGAAGAGGTTCTATAAGCTGGATAGGGGAATTCTCAACTTCATCTTCCCTAGGAGTTGCATCTGGAGTAGGAACTTCAGGTGCGGTTTCAAATGTGCGGTTTGAGGGAATTTCAGTTGAGGGTGCTGGATTTTGCGGTTGAGGTTCAGGTGCGGTTCTAGAAGGTTCACCTGTTTCATTATGCTCAACAAAATCATCAGCAACACTTGGAGCCAAATGTGGCTCAAGGAGAGAATGCTCATCAAAAGTAACATGGACAGACTCAACTATTTTTAAACTAGTTTTATTGAAAACACGAAAAGCTTTTGAATGTTTAGCATACCCAACAAAAATACCTTCGTCGGCCTTGGCTCCGAATTTACCTCTATTTTCTCTTCCGTTGTAGAGGACAAAACATTTGCAGCCAAAGATCTTGAAGAATGCAATGTTGGGGGTTCTTCCTCGCCAAAGCTCATAGGGAGTCTTGTTATAGGTTTTGTTGATGAGGGAGCAGTTCTGAGTGAAGCACGCGGTATTGATTGCTTCAGCCCAGAAATACTGAGGCAGCTTCGCTTCAGATATCATTGTCTTTCCAGCCTCAATCAACGTCCTATTCTTCCTTTCCACAACCCCATTTTGTTGTGGAACACCAGCGGTTGAGAAATTATGATCAATCCCATGGTCATCACAATACTGAGCAACACCGTTGTTCTTAAATTTTGTTCCATTATCTGATCGAACACTAACGATGCCGTCTTCTTTTTGAGTTTAGAACCGTCTAAATAGTGCGGTGAGAATCTCGTAGCAATCATCTTTGGAAATCATCATTTCAACCCACGTATATCTTGAGTAATCATCCACCACCACTAAGGTATATCTATTTCCTCCAATGCTGGCAGTGGTTACGGGTCCAAACAGATCTATGTGAAGCAGTTGTAAGCATCTTGAAGTTGAAGGAGCGGTCTTGCTGGTGAAAGACGACGCAGACTGCTTACCAAGCTGGCATGCACTGCATTTCTCTGGATGGTGGTCAGCCACTTTAGGTAAACCACGAACGAGGTTTTCCCTACCAATCTTAGCAAGATACTTGAAGTTCAAGTGGCTCAACCTCTTGTGCCATAGCCAACTATTTTCGCTCACATTTTTAGCTACAAAACAGAGATTAGTAATACTACATGCAGAATCTAAATCAATAATGTAAATATTACTCTTTCGAATCCCTGCGAGTAGGATGACGCCGGAAATGCTATCTTTGATAAAGCAGTTTGATGACGTGAAGTTGCAAAGCATTCCTTTGTCGCAGAATTGAGAAATTGAAAGGAGGTTGTGCTTGAGTCCTTCAACAAGAGAAACCTTCTCAATGGTTAGGTTTCCTCTCCTTATAACACCATATCCAATGGTCTTGCCTTTGTTGTTGTCACCAAAGGTTACAGACGGACCACTTGCTTCAATGACATCTTCTAGTAATGATCTATCTCCAGTCATATGTCTTGAGCAGCCACTATCAAGATACCATTCATTTTCCTTGGAGAGACCAGCCATGAAGCAGAGGACCTGAAATGTAAACATTAAGAACGAGGTCCCCCTTTATTCCTTGGGTCCTGAAGTTAGCAACCCTTACCCACACCTGTTTGACAGAAGGAGGTTTACTCTTCCTGGCATTGGATGTGAACCGCAAAAGGCATTCTGCAGCCTTGTGACCTAAACCATCACACACAGAACATTTATAAAAGCTACAAGCTTCATGAGGTTTTACTAACTCCTTACTCTTCTTAGGAGTTGCATGCGGTTTGGGAGGAGCGGTTGTAGCTGGGACAAAAGGAACTGGCTTTAGTTTGACCACGTATTTTCTGGGAACGCTATTCCTGCTTTTGAAGGCAGGAGGAGCGGTCGAAGAAGAGGCGCGGTCAGACCTGGAATTGCCAGAACCGCCTTTTCCACCAGAAGCGGTTGGAGCAGGGATTCGACCAATTCCATAAGCCATTTCCTCTGAAGCTACACTCTCAGAATCCTTTGGCTTCATCTGAGAGTTCTTACCATATTGCTTCCCTTTTGGGTAGACATAATTAATTTGTCGTCCTTTACCCTTTCCTTTAGCATGCTTCCCCTTAGGAATTTCTTTAGTTAGTTTCAAAGTTTCCTCACCCTTTTCACTCGAGGATGCACACTTCTCCTCTTCCTCAGATCCAAAACCTAGACCTTCCTTAATTCCAGGAGGAACTTGGGAGTCTATGATTTGATCCTTGGTGGATTGAGACTTGAGCCACAAATCAATAATCTTTTGGAGATCGTTGATTTGGGTTACCAAGTCATCATTCCGAAGTTGAAGTGCAGCAACCTTAGTTTCAAGGATGCGGTTCTGATCAACAAGAGGAGTCATACTTCTGATTTGGTCCTTAAGATTTGAAATTTCAGACCTCATCACAGTTTTCTCCGTCTTGTACAGATTAAGTTCATCATGAGCTAAGCTTAAGGCTTTCTTAAGATTAGAGAATTGATGGATCACCATTTCAGCTTCCTTGAACATCTTTTCATGTTCCATAGGAGAAACCTCTTCCACCACCTTTTTCAAAATTTTCTTTGGAATTGCTTTTGAAGGTGGAGCATTTTTAGATGAGAAAATGGGACGTGAATACGAGCAATTTCCTATCTTAACGCTAGGAGTAAGTTTGATATCATCATCCAATTTATAATTTGGAAGTTTTGTAGAAACCTCTTTTTCTTCCATATCTTGCAACTCAAATGATTCAGAATCTGACTCATCGGAAGCATCTGCAACTAAGCAGAGATTAACCTCTTCGGTTTCATCATCACTTCCATCATCAGAATCAGTTTCATTCCAAGTTGCTAATTCCTTGGAATTCTCTTCCTCCTCAGCAATCATTCCCTTGCGATGAGAAAATTTCACAGGAGCGGTTTTCTTTTTCATATATTCATACTTAGGCTGTGGACACTCAGATGTAAAGTGCCCAGGTTTCCTACAGTTGTAGCAAACTAGGTCACTCTTTTTCTTTGTATCTGCAGCCCTAGAAAATGTTGCAGGAGGTTTTCCTTTTGAAAATGATTTTGTGAAAGGTTTTGAAGATTTTCTAAATTTTTGGAATCTTTTCACAAACATGGCAAAATCATCATCATCCATCTCGATGAGTGATGAGTTTGATATGGAAGGATCTGTGGTTTGATTGGATGTAGATGGTTTCTCCTCTTGTTCCACTACGGACATAGAAAGTGATTTGGTTTTCCCTTCAATCTCTTCAATATGATTTAATTTTAATTCATAGACTCTAAGATTGGCGTACAAGTTACTTAACGACCAAGTACCCAATACTTTGGAGTCTTCTAGAGAGGTAGCCTTATTTACCCATCTAGAACCTAAAGCAGATAGGAAAGTCATATTGATTTCCTTATCGGTTAAAGTTTTACCAAGAGATCTACAAGCATTAACTACCTCAACATAGCGATCGTAGGTTTGACGCAAGGTTTCGTTGGATTTTCTGTTGAAGTTGTTGTAGGATCTTTCAACAGTGTATAATTTGTTTTCCTTGCACTCTTCGTCACCTTCGAGGTAGCTCTCTATGGCATCCCACATCTGCTTTGCGGTTTTGAGGTACATCACTTTCTGAAGAGTTGAAACGGGAAGGTTTCGAGAAATGATGTGCCTTGCCTTGCTGTCCAAGGCAACTAATCTCTTCTCTTTATCCGACCACTCTTCTTTCGGCTTTTTGACCTCTGGAGTTTCAGCATTGGTGGTTGCATCAGTGTTGGCCTTCATTGGAATCCATGGCCCATTGACTACGCATTCCACCAGCATCTCATCTATAGTTTCTAAATGAATAAGCATTCGGCACTTCCAGATGTCAAAGTGGTCTTCGTCCAAAATTGGAATATGTGAATAGTTAACAGTTGTCATTGTCTTTGAGGTTGCCATAACGAATCGGCACACAAGCTGTTAAGCTTGAAAAACAGTGATTTTTAAAAGTGTTAGCTCTGATACCACTTGTTGGTCCCAAAGGTGGCAACAAGGGTGAAAATACAGCTAGAGGGGGGTGAATAGCTGTTACAAAATTTTTCGCCCTCAATTTAAAACTAAACCTCTACGCTTACAAAACCTCTTGCAGTGTATAAGAAACTGCAAGTAGAGTTGTAAAATGCACAGCGGAATATACTTAAAATAAATGCGGTTTTGAGGAGGCGGTTTTGCAAGGCGGTTTTAGTGCAATTTTCTGAGCAGTTGTAAAACTGAAAGTGTAGTTTGACAATGTTAACTCCAAATACAATTTCACAATAAAGGATAACTATATAAAGATCAAACAGAGACAAAGATAAATAATTAGCAAGCACAGAAAATATAAATGCAGTAAAGTACGAACAAGCTATTTGGAGTGGTTCAATCGATAAACGATCTACGTCCACTACCAAGATGGTTAGTCTTGGATTTCTAAGAGAGATTTTATATTGAGTATTGAGAGATTACAAAGTACAATAAAATCTTTTCTATGAAGAACAAATCCTAGACTATAACCAGTGTATCTCAAATGAATAAACTATGTGTTTAAACAAGTGAGGTGTGTGTGTGTTCAAGATCAAGGCTCTTTAAATCTGAGAGATGTAGAGCTCAATGATTCTTGAATGTGTTAAGGCTTGATTTCTGGGCTGGGGAATATTTCTTGAAGGTTGAAGATGAAGATTCAAAGGACTTAGAATTTCTGGGCAGAGCTTCAACTTCTTATGAACTCACAGCAATTTCTCAAGATTCAAGCTGTCTTCAAATGATGAAGGTTGGGGGTATTTATACCCAAGCATCAGGAATATAGCCATTAGACACAGCTGATAAGGACAGTCCTTGATGCAATCCCATTGGTCCACAGAAATCACTTTTGTCCTTTGGTACTGTTGATGCAGGTAAAGCTGATCAGACCTCAGCTGCAATCAAGGTGGTTAGGACATCTGTCACCTTTTTAAGATCCTTGCAGATCTTGTCTGAAAAGTAGTCACGTGACAAGATATGGTAGTTGACTTTTGATATTGCTGACGTGGATTCCAACGGTTAAAGGAGTTTACTCCAAGTAGCCAATCATTAGGGGCGGTTCTGGGGTCAAGCGGTTTGATATGAAAGCGGTTCCACCAGAAGAAGGATTTCCATATGTGCGGTTTGCATATAGGTGTTCAAACGGTTTCAAAAAGGGGATCACAAGGCAGTTAAGCTACAAGCGGTTTTTGCCAAGCGGTTCTTATGAGGCGGTATTGAAACTTTTGAACTGCAATCCTTAGGTCCAATGATTCTTGTGCCAGTCTTCAAGCCTAAATTTAACCTATTCTATAAAATGGACTTAGCTAAAAAAATTGAAGTCTAAGCTTCATTACATAGAGTCCTAAAGTCCTTAAAATAGATGGGAGGTTATGGTATCAATCAAATCTAATACAAAATAGGAGGGTTAAAATATGCATACCCAACAGATGGTCTTCTTCCATATCAAGGATCACAAAGTCGACAGGGATGATCAAATTCCCTACTCGACATGGAATATTTTCCATTATACGATGGGGTACTGGATGGAACGATCTGCCAATTAGAGAGACATGGTTATGGGTTTGAGTTTCCCTATACCAAGTTTCTCACTCACCGATAATGGCATCAAACTTACGCTAGCTCCTAAATCAAGCATAGCGTTATCTATATTAATTCTGCCAACACAACAAGGAATTGAAAAAGTACCCGGATCTTTTGATTTTGGAGGAGGCTTATTTTGCAAAACAGCACTCACTTCCTCCGCTAACATTACATTCTCATATTCCACTAGCCTCTTTTTTTCCTAATGTAATTGCTTTAACGGTCTAACGCATAAAGGCATTTCTTCAAAATTTTTTCAGATAATGGAATGTTAACATTAATGGCATCCAAATTTTCTAAAAGTTCAGTGTAATCCTTATTTTCTTCTTTAGGGGATTCCGTCCCCGAATTAGTCTTAATCATCGGTGGGATTGGACTATAATCATCTTCATTAGGGCATTCATTTAGCATTTCATACTCATCTCTACTGTTCACCATACTAACATGCTCATTTGGCCTTTGAGGTTGACCGGGAAGACTCCCTTGTGGTCTACTTATTGGGATGGCATGTTGAGCTTGTTGACTTTCTAGCATCTTATTATGCACTGCTAGGTTATCGAACCTAGCATTCAACAATTTAAAACACTCTCTAAACTCATTATTGATCTTTTCTTGAGCATTTTTTTTTCAACTACGAAATCCATTAAAAGATCCAATTTTGATTTAGGGGGAAAGTTATTCGAATTATTATTGAAATTCTTAGATGCGAATCCCGGGGGTTGTGGATTTTGAACGTTGTTATTCTTGTAGGAGAAGTTGGGGTGATTCCTCCATTCGGGATTGTATGTATTAGAATACATCCCCTCCTTCTGTCCAAAAGAATTGACAAAGTTCATTTGATCACTAGAACTAGTGTCAAGCAAATCACAACTATCCGTACTATGTGAGTTAGACCAACATAGTTCACACAAAATATTTATATTTGCACGGGATTGACATTAAGATTTTCAAATTTCTTTAAAATCATGTCAACCTTAGAAGAGAGAAGAGTAACTGCATCAACATTATATTTACCTGGCGTACTTTGTTGTTGCTCCCTCTCGTTTAACCACTGATAGTTGTTTAATGCAATATTCTCAATGAAGTCGTATGCCTCATCTACTCCTTTATTCATCAATGCTCCTCCTGCAACGGCATCAATGTTCTCTCTCATTTTGAATATGATACCGTTGTAGAAGGTATGCACTATCAACCACTTTTTGAGCCCGTGGTGGGGGCACATTCTGAGAAGCTCCTTAAAATGCTCCCATGCATCGTACAATGTCTCACTTCCCTTTTGACAAAAGTTAGTGATCTTCGAAAGAATTTGGGCTGTCTTACTCGGTGGGAAGAAACGCCCAAGGAATGCTTCTTGAACTTGGTCCCATGTAGTTAAAGAGTTTTGCGGGACCGAGTTCAACCATTGCTTGTCCTTATCTTTAAGAGAGAAAGGAAAAAGGCGCATCCGTATTGCTTTCGGTGTGACATTTTGGATACGAGTGGTGTCACAGTACTCCAAGAATGTTTGGATGTGGAGATGAGGATCTTTGAAAGCAGTGCCGCTGTATTGGTTGTTCATAACCAGATGCAAAAGCTGCAGCTTAATCTCAAAGTTGGCCGCATTGGCATTCGGCACAACAATGGGGGATCTAGTTTCCGGGGTACTTGGATTTACAAAGTCCCGTAGGGTCCTAGCAGGTGTTTGTGGCTCTCCTTCTGCCCTGTATTGGTTTAATGTCTCCTTGAGTTTCCTTAGTCTTTCGTGAAAGGTTCGTTCGGGTTCCGGATCAAAGTTGTCAAGGAAGGTCCGAGCTCGTTTCATACACAATAAGAGCACCCAAAAAGAAGATTAAACGTAACAAATTATTGGAAGTAAAAACTAAAACAAAAAAAAATTAAAAACAAAATTATGAAGTAAAGACAAAAACAAAAAGTAAACCGTTGTCCCCGGCAACGGCGCCAAAAACTTGTTCGGTCGAAACCTAACGATTTATTTTAATTCCGTAAGCGCATGGGCTATTGAAATATAGCGGGTGCAAGTACGAGTCGATCTCACAAGGACAGGGTTTATTTGGGATGAATTTGTTTTACTAAGAATTATAGATGAGACTGGAAGAAATATAGTTTATGTTGAGAAAAGAATAGAACATACGCAGAAAATACTGTAGAAAAACTCTTATAAAACGAAGCATTCTCGGGATTGGAAATCATTTTAGCCAATTATTCATCATATAGTCATGTCTTTGAAAATAAAGTTTTTCATAAAAAACAAGGATGGTACGTTAAGCCTACACTACTTCTCACGATCAAGCAAGTAGCGTTTGTACCCTTAACTAATTATTCCCTATCTCTTGAGATTTCCGTTTAAGGTACTTCCGCCTGTCACGAACGGGCATTTCGTCTTATCCCTCAATGGTCATAATTAGTAAGGATCCATTAAGTTAGAAAGTCAACTCACTTTCCATTCAAGGAACATCCCTAGGCCATTGAACTATTCTCGTGATCAATGAAACCTAGTTCCTTTATATGGTTCCGTCAATCGAGATTCTCCGCTAGGTACTTCTCTCGATTAACTGAATCATACAATTTGGACGTCTCCAAAATGTAAGTCATTTTGAGATTGATATAAAGAAATTGTTTAGATGAAGAGAAATGACAAGACTTTTTATAAAAGATAATGAACAAAAGACATTTTGAGTTTCCAACCCCAAGAATATGGGGGATTACTCACTAGCCATAATAAAGCAAACAATCATAAATAATAATAAGAGATAAGGGAAGAAGTACTTATGATTGTAAAGAGATGAAGGCTGAAAATAACTTCTGAAATTTTATTGCTTCTTCCAAAATACTTCAAGAACAAATGATGAACACTTCAATCTTCAAGAGATTTGGAACTAATGATTATAAAGAAAGTATATTCTGGTATATAACTTGTTTCTAATCTCTGATATGATATGATCTGATCTCTAAGACTGATTACAAAATGGCCTATATATAGATATGGAAGAGACTCTTCAAAGTGGTACCTTCAAAAGGTGCCTTTTTGGAACTGGTTCAACGCTTGCACGACCGAGTCACAAGATCTGCACGGTCGTGCTCCCTTGGCACCTTTTTTATTTTTGAACTTGTGGAAGTGCACGACCGCACCTCCTTTGGCTGCACGGTCGCTCTGCCTGGATTACTCGGCCACTCCCCTTTTCAAGCCTCGACCGCTCCATGTTTTGGGGCAAAAATTGGCCTGGCAAGGGCCAAGTGCACGGCCGCTCCTAGGCAAAGAGCACGGCCGCTCTGGCTAGATTTTGGCCTGTTTTACTTGATTTGGTCTTTCCCTTCCATGGCTTTGACATTTGATTACTTCCAAGGCTACAATTTGATCATAAATTGACTCTAAAACCTGTCTAAGAGTATAAAATATACCAAAAGCATAAAATCGAAGATATATGACAAAAGAAGCTTAAATAACCTAAATGCAAACTAAATGATACTAAAAACTAAGGAAAAGATTAAGAAATAATGAGATAAATGACTATATAATAGTCACTTATCAGCTGCCTAAGTCAGGGGTGTGAGACCGCCCAAGTCATCAGCCTTTTTGTGCGGGCGCCCTCCTTTGAAACGTGCGGCCGCTCTTTTTAGGGGTGTGCGACCGCCCAAACTCCTGGTCTGGTCTGTATTTTCCTTTCTTCTTTCCAACTACTGCCTCGACCCATTCCATCCACTTTTGACCATTTTGGCCTATATTTTCCTCCTTTGCCCTCTTAATCCCTGTATTCATAAAATGCTCCACAAAACACATCAAACCCTTAAATAACCCGAGGATTAAGCATCAAACAAGTTTGAAACTACTATATTTAGATGTGTATAAACATATCCATCAAATTGACACATAGGTTAGGGATTTGTAAGTACCCCTATCTTCGGCAGTAATCATAAGCCCGATACATATCTTCGGCAGTCATCGTAATCCCGATACCTATCTTCGACCGTCATCGTAAGTCCGAATTCTTTTCCTCAGCCGTCATCGTAAGCCCGAATTCTTTTCCTTGGCAGTCATCATAATCCCGAAACCTTTCTTCGGCAGTCATCATAAGCCTGATACCTATCTTTAGCAGTCATCGTAAGCCCGATACCTGTTCTCGACAGTCATCGTAATCTCGATACCTATCTTCGGCCGTCATCGTAAGCCCTTACCTTTTTTCGGCAGTCATCGTAAGCCAGATACCTATCTTCAACCATCATCGTAAGCCCAAATTCTTTTTCTCAACCGTCATCGTAAGCCGAATTCTTTTTCTCGACAGTCATCGTAAGCCCGTAACCTTTCTTCGGCCGTCATCGTAAGCCCGAATATCCTTCTCAGTCGTCATCGTAAGCCCAAAATTCTTATCCCCACAGGTTTAGGCCCCTCCAAATTGTCCTCATGCTCGACCTACGATTAGGCTTAATTCCCACTCGGGATACGTAGGAATCCTATCAAAGGGTACAGACATCTAACCGACTCGGTCGATAATCTCTCCCTCCCGATAAGCGATCCAGATTGGGATTCTTATTTTTGTTGACGACCCCACTTCCTTCGTAAGTGACGTCGCTGAGGGGCTTCTGTAAGTACCCCAATCCGGACCGCTCTCCATCCGAGCATGCATGAAGGACACCGAGGGGTTCACTTATCCATAATCACAAAGTCTCGCGACTTTCCAAGGAAAGCAAGGAAGGACCTTTTGTACATTAAAAACATCAAAATGACCTCGCAGGAATGACAAAAAAGTAAAAAAAAAAAACTGACACTGCACATTGGTCCGCATGGACCACCATGCAAAATGAAGAGTCTGTCGTGTGCAGACCTCCTTGTCATTTCCAGAGGCTCTAAATACAGGCCTCTTGCTCCTTCATTTGACACATCCAACAGCACCACATAGCCACATAAGGCAAGAAAATCTGAGAAGAGTGAGCATTAGGGGACATTCTGCCTAAGTGAGAGCAGAATTCTCTCCTTCTTAATCACCCTAAGCAAATCACACACTTCTCCCACAAAATCAAACTCTAGGAAGATAGAAAAGAACTAATATTGGTGAGATCTCCTTCCAAACCCTAAATAATGCTTTAATATTTCATTTCTAAGTCTTTTAATCTATTATGAATAATTGTTGTTAAATATATCATTTATAATGTAGTCTTTATTTTTTTTGTACATTGTAGACCCAAAACATCTAAATGATCCTACAAGATTTTCCATGCACAATTTGCTTAAAAATGGAGGTCTAATGGTGATAGTGGTATGTTCATATTCCATGCATTGTCTTCCCATTATTTACTTTCAAATGTATTCTATTTCCTAAGATCATCTTTTGATCCATTTTCTTTTCTTAAGTTACAATGATACAAGTAACCCTAATCACCAAGGATGAACTCATCACTCATGTTAAAGATGTGGTTCTAGGGATTATGGTTACAATGTTGATGTAACTTCATTTCTTTCACTTTCTTCTTAAAATGTTGACAAAAGTTCAAGTTTAAACCTTCAAAAGATTTCTCATTTCTTTACTTGAGACAAACAATCTCCATAGTTGTTTCTCAAGAAAAGATTGAAATCACCATTGTTGTACAACCCTAAGACTTGGATATGACACCCTAAGATTGGACATTTCCCTCTTTTTTTATTTTATGGCCACTATTCTGGGTAATCTATAATTTGCCACCTTTCCTCCTCAAGTCTAATCAATGTAACATCAAGAATTAAATGAGATACAAAAAAAAAACAGCTTACTACAAGCACCAATCTGTACGGACCTCCTTGTAATGAGGCAATGATCCGTACTGATCAGCTTGCAACCTGTGACATTTGTTCAGTTTCCAGTTTTCTTTAGTTTCAGAGTTGTTTTTAAACCCCCTTTTTATCGAAACATACAATTTCTTCTAAAAACTGCACAGTTTTCCTTTTCTTTTTAGAATACGAGGCCACTTGATTTTGAACACACATACACACACAACCTTCCAAAAAGGTTTATAAAGTCTCATGGACATGAGGCATTTCGGGTGAGCACAAAATCTCTTCCCAAGGCGTAACGTGACCTTCGAACTCAAAATCTCACATCAAAAGCCTTTTGTCAATGTTTTGGGCTCACAACAAAATGGCATGGCAACTATCTTTTCAAAGAAATTCATCCATCCAAACTTTAAAACATTTTCAAACCCTTAAAAAAATGGGTGAGCCCCCTACGCGCTCGGGCGTCTACTGGATCGGGTAATTTCAGGATTGAAGGATAAAGTTTAAAAATCATAGATGTTATTGGTTCTCAAATGTAGTGGAGTGAAAGCTTATATATAACAATCAAAGTTCACATCTTTTCGATGTGGCTTGGATTCACAAAAGCAAAATGAAGGTATTAGTTCTTTGATTCAAGAACATGAACCTTACAAATAGAAGTCAGGTCTTGATCTCTTGTTAACTCATTGGAAGGATCTCTTTACACTATTTTTTCTTAGAGGTAAAAATTCAGTTGTTACATATATGAAATAGTGGTTAATTTTATAATTATATTAAGAGCTGCTCTGCAATATTTTTTATTGCTATGGAATGTTCATTGGTGAAAAATGTAAATTTCTCGGTGTGTTTTACTGCTTCATGCTTCAAGAATCAATTCCACTCCGAGAGCTAGAAAATATGGCATCTTAAAGAGAGCCGACATAAAGGAGACAATATCACATACACCTCTTCAATATACCATATTGTTCACTATTGGTGATCCAAATGGTATTCATTAATGATGACATCTTCATGATCATGACGTCAGCCCTACTAACTTATAATTATTAGATTATCATGACATAAGCCCTAAAAACACACAACCATCCTGATAACACACAACAGTTGAATCACCGCTGATACACAATCTGATACATGCATGTACAAGAGAACTCATCTCAGACAACCATTGTATCACCGCTGATACACAGTGTGATACAAGTATGTACATGATCTCGTCTCTATGATCTCATCTCAGCAGCAACACAAAGAATGTGTCTTGCCAGTTTTAATGAAGCAAGGAAGGGGTAGTTCAAGAATAATATATTATGCCACGACAGATTAAACCGATTTAATCAAGGGGCAATCATACAACAATAGTAACAATTTTATTAATCCAATAGCAAATGAGAACAACAAGAATGAGAATTAGGAAAAAAAAACAGAAATAGAAACAGAGTTAGAATAACTTATCAGGATTGATCGAGTCGCCTTAGGGAGACTGTCCTAAGAGAACATATTGCCCCCAATTCGTGCGACTTCAAGTATAGGCAATTATATCCGAGGATAAAACGATCACAAAATACGTACCAAGATATCTACACATAGGTACAAATTCAACTGCGGCTCTATCTCACTTTATTTGGATCAATTGCTTGAATCACACAATGCAACAACTAAGAACAATTTTTGAGAGAAAAAATATGATGTGTATTTTTCTTATCTATCAAAACTGTAGCAGAAGGTTGTATTTATACTTGTATGTGACAACTAGTTTGTTTAGGATAGGACTCCTAAACCTAACCCTAATTTTGGTCGTAAACTTCTGACATATCTCGTGCAAGACAAGCTTGTCTCGTACAAGACAAGCCCACATATTAGTTTCATCAAAACTTGAGACAAAGTCTCGTGCGAGACTAACTGTCTTGTGCGATTCATAGCCACAGATTAGTTTCATTCTGTTAGCAAAAAGTAAACCTCAAATAAACTTTGACTAAAAAGAAAAGGTTGCCCCAAATCAAACCAATTCGCCCAAACTCCCATGCCCGAAGCCGAGCCGAGTGAGGGAGTATGCATGTGGTATTGGGATTCAAGCCACCTAACATGATACTTGAACAAGGACTCATGAAGTGTCCAACTATTTAAGGCACTTCAACTTTATTTTCCATTCCCATATATGATGGCGCACCAAATCCTTTTACTTAACCAACAAAAGGGATAGTTTCCTTCTCTTTCCCCATGTTGGATGAAAACCAAATCCATTTCATTATTCACATTAAATAGACTTAAATGTAAAGTTTGAGTTCTTAAAACTATGGATTTTTCCATATAATTTGGCTTTTACCAAAATATCACTTTGCTTCGTGGAATAATATACAAAGTATACAAGCATTGAATTTGGTCAAACTCAATGGGACCCAGAAATGGGACCCACTCAAAGCTACCCTAAGAGTCAAATTTCCAAAAATCCCCCACAAGTCCATGGTGACAAGACGTGTAAAGATCATCTATGTCATGCATTTTAGTAATGGTACCTTTCGGCTTAAACCACTACCTAAGTTAGTCAATGCAAACCCTACAGGATCAGATGAATGAGTGTCTTGAATCTGATGCCTTTGGATGTAGGGGCCTTTGTTGGTAACAACATGATAAAGGCTATGATAGGTCCTCTATCGCACACTTAACACATATACCATATATCATGATACTCTATCATGAGTGTTTTCAAGGAATAACCCAAATTCCTCTAATTGCGGCCAATAATAACACTCACTTAGTTGGACATCTCCAAACATGTACTACTACCATCTTGTCTAAAATACTTGATCCCATTCAAAGTTCTAAAAACTTTTGCTATACTTGCAGTAGCGAGCACATTCCAGGTTATTCAAGGGATGGATTCAGACATGTAACATGTCAATTTGTTTTAGGTGCTATGATTCACCCCATAGCTTATTTTTACCACATTGAATCTCCTTTGTGGGATCTCCATTCAGAAAGATTGGGTTGCTACTGCGTATGAATCAGACGGGGTTCAGTCCCATCCCGAATCTAGATTTTTGAACCAGAGCAAACTTAAGCCCTTTGGTTAGCGGATCAGCTGTATTATCCTTAGTACCAACATAATCAAGATCTATCACTTTTCGAGCCACTAAATCCCTTATAGATTTTAATTTAAGTTGGATGCGTCTCCTTTTCTTACACTTGTACTTGACACTTTTTAATTTTCTCGATTGTGACAGTATTGTCACAATGTACAGAGGTTATAGGAATAGGCTTGCTGACCACAGACAACTCAAACATCAGTCCTTGAAGCCATTCAACTTCCAATAAAATAGTGTCAAGGGTAACTAACTCGACCTCAAAAGTAGACCGTGACAACAAGGTTTATTTTGTAGACCTCCAGACAACTGCAACTCTGCCTAAGGTAAAAACATAACAAGTGCAACCATAACTTCCATAATTGAAAGCTATCCAACTTGCATCACTATATCCTTCACGAACTGCAGGATATCTCCCGTAATGCAACCCAAAGGAAATCGTTCCCTTCGACTACTTGAGAACTCTATCAAGAGCTTCCCAATGTGCTTTACTTGGACATTGAGTGTATCCATCCAACCTTGTAACTAAGTAGGATATATCTGGTCTCGTACAGTTAGCAAGATACATCAAACTTCCAATAATTTGAGAATATCTCAACTGAGCCATAGGTACTCCACTCTTATCAGAAGGGTCGTATGGAGTTCTAGTAATTTTACAATTCTTATAACCAAATTTCCCAATAACACTTTCTGTATAGTGAGACTGAGAGATGGTTATGCCACTAGTTAAACGAGACAACTTGAGGCCAAGAATCACACTAGCAACTCTCATATCCTTCATCTCAAACTTACTTTTCAAGAATGCCTTAGTAGTATCAATTATCCTAATATCTGTTCCAAATAACAGAATATCATCAACATATAGACACAAGACAATACTACTATCACCATCATTTCTACTATATACACACTTATCAAATTCATTAGTAATGAAACCAAATGATGAGATAATTTTATCAAATTTCTCATGCCACTGCTTTGTGGCTTGTTTGAGTCCATAAAGAGACTTAACAAGTCTGCAGACCATTTTCTGATTAGCAGAAGCCACAAATCATTCAGGCTGATCCATATAAATTTCCTCTTCTAGATCATCGTGGAGGAAGGCGGTCTTCACATCCATTTGGTGGATAGAAAGATCATATACAGAAGCCAATGCTATAATCATACAGATTGTGGTCATCCTAGCAATAGGGGAATAGGTATCAAAATATTGTATTCCCTCCATTTTTTTAAACCTCGTAGACACCAGTTTGGCCTTAAATTTATCAACAGTTTCATCTGTTTTCCATTTCCTTTTAAAGACCCATTTACATCCAATTGGGGTACAACCAGAAGGAAGTTCGACTAGTTCCCATGTCCCATTAGAGACAATGGAATCCATCTTACTTTGACAGCATCCTTCCACTGCTTGGCATCTGAAGAAGCCATAAAAGCTTTGAAGGTATTAGGGTCACCCTTAACATTGTAAGTGATAAAATCACTTCCATAGTCCTTAGTGGTCCTAGCCCGTTTGCTTCTCCTTGGTTCATCCTCATTCTCAGAATGAGAAATACTTGAATCAACCCCCACATTTGTCATCTCTTCCACTTGAGCATGAATATAATTAGTGTATGGGTTTGATTCTTTAGGAAGTCCGTATTTAATAGAAACACATCTTCAAAGAATGTTTCATCACGTAACTCTATAGTTGAGTTCACATCTATGCCAGAGATTTCAAATTTAATGATAAGAAATCGCAATGCATAACTTGTTTCAGAATAACCTATAAAGATGGCATCAACATTTTAGGCCCAAGCTTTTTCCTTTTGTGTTCAGGGACAAGTACCTTTGCAAGGCACCCCTACACTTTTAAGTATTTCAAGCTTGCATTTCCACCTCTCCATATTTCAAATGGACTTTCCGTTTTATGCTTAGGAGGGACTCTATTCAGAATATTTTTAACCGTATTCAAAGCCTCCCCCACATATACTTAGGCAATCCATAACTTAAAAGTAAATTGTTAATCATATCTATAAATGTTCTATTCTTATGTTCAGCAACATCATTAGATTGAGGGGTGTAGGGATGAGTCTCTTCATGTACTATTCCATTTTCTTGGCAATAGTACATAAAATGGTTAGACTCATATTCACCCCCTCTGTCAGATCTTAACTGTTTAAGTTCATTGCCAGTTTGAGTCTCTGCTTCATTTTTAAATATAGTAAATTTTTCAAGTGCCTCATCTTTAGAACTAAACAGATAAACATTACAATATTTACTGCAGTCATCAATAAAGGTGACAAAGTATTTATTTTTATCTTTGGTCAACAGGCCATTAAATTCGTAAATATCAGTATAAACTAAATCAAGTATTTCAATTTTCTTTGAACAGAATTGTAAGTACCCCAATCTGGATCACCCTCTTCCGAGTACACAGGAAACACTGCAGACTCACAAACGCAGTCTCAAAGACCTTTGACACTCAAAACCCTCAAAAACCCCAAGCCAAACCAAGGGAGGAACCTTTCTGGGATAAAAAGGGATAAAAGGATCTTTTGGGAATTTTTCAGAATTCAGAAAAGCATAAGTAGTCCATACGGACCTCTTTGCTGCAATGATTACTGAATCCCCTTAAAGTCCAACTTATTCCCTCAAATCCCGGAGAACATCATTACCCCCCTACATGGTTGGTCCATACGGACCTCTTTGCATGCTGAGATGGTCCGTACGGACCTTATTGCAAGTAGACACCATCATGGCTAAATCTTCTTCATCATCACAGATTCCCTCAAATCGAGGAAAACTAAAATTTTGGATTACCTGCAAGGTTCGTACGGATCTTATTGCAGTTTTCCTACACTATAAATAGAGGGCTCCCCCTCCCTCATTTTCACACATTTCCCTCTTCTCTCCTCTCCCCCCAGCCTTTAGGCTCCCCTCTAAGACCCTTCGGGGCACTCCCAGCCCCTTTCGGATCCTTCCGAGGCCTTCTGAGCCCCCTTGCGGTGCTCCGAAGCCTCCTCGAACGCTCCCGCGCTGCCCCGAGGCACTCTCGAGGTACTCTGAGGCCCCTCGTGGTACTCCGAGGCCTTGCCTGGTCTTTCCCGAGGCGTCCCGGCTCTTTTCGAGTCAAACCGGCGATCCCAAACCACGCCGAACCTCTGCCCGAATCCAACCAACGATTCCAAACCACGCCGTACCCCTGCCCGAATCCAACCAACGATTCCAACGCACGCCGAACCTCTGCCCGAGTGATCCCTGCGATCCCAACGCACGCCGAAACTCTGTCCGCAGACAACCGGCCCCTTTTCCGAAGCAATCCCGGTCCGTACCGGAACACTATTCCGTCCTCAAACACTATTCCCCTGCGGAAGACAGACACAAACCAACATTGGTAAGGCTTCCTTCCTATACTATTTCAATACATTTCAATAAAGCAGTGTACAATGCAAACATTCGACACAGCATGCATTTTTAAAAAGCACATACACAGACACACAACAGTTATAGAATATTAAGGGTATCCGAAAGACTCGTTTTACGAGGTGACTCGGGTGAGCTCTAAGATTCTAATATTCTCTTCCCGAGGAGTCATCTGACCTCCGAACTCAAAAATCTCATCACACAACAAAAAACAGTTTATTTTTAAACTGATGCCCTTTTTCAATGTTTTGGGCTTAATAAAAACGGCGTGGCGACTCTACAAGCAAAAACACGGTGAGACACCTCCCAACTAACGCAAAAGCGGAATAAGCCAGATGTCGGGGCGCGAACGCGCTGCCTCTCGGATCCGGGCGACTTTCCCGAACGCGACGCAACGAAATGCGAGATGCCGGGGCCCCGCGCGCGAGCCGGATCCCGGGTAATTTCAAGAATGTAACATACTTTTAACAGATTTTGCTTCAACACACACATGGCATTTGGAACTTTTATCAATAGCATGCTTAGGAATAATATCCAAATTAATTATAAACATCCATCTTCTTCCACCTTCATCTCCCCCAAATCCCACCCTACGGCCACCTTCCCCATCCCACCCCTCCGGCGACCCCCTCCCTCTCTCTTCAACACCTACCGCCCACACCCCATTTACTCTTCCGCACCCTTTCCCCTCCCCACCCACATCTTTACATCTTCCAGACCTGGCGATTACATAAGGGCACATTTTTCTCTCAATTAACTGTAACCCCTCCTCTTCTTCTCTGACACTTTTTCAATTTCTACCCACTGAGCCGCCCTTCCAAACCCCACCTTCACTGCAACCCTTCCACCTTCCCGCCTCCACTTCGCTCGACATCACCTTTTTCCTCAAACCGTCTACTTCCTTGTTGTTCCTTATATCTGGTTATTTTTCACCCATTGTTGCCCCTACTCCAACCGCCGCCCTAAGATTCTAATATTCTCTTCCCGAGGAGTCATCTGACCTCCGAACTCAAAAATCTCATCACACAACAAAAAACAGTTTATTTTTAAACTGATGCCCTTTTTCAATGTTTTGGGCTTAATAAAAACGGCGTGGCGACTCTACAAGCAAAAACACGGCGAGACACCTCCCAACTAACGCAAAAGCGGAATAAGTCAGATGCCGGGGCGCGAACGCGCTGCCTCTCGGATCCGGGCGACTTTCCCAAATACGACGCAACGAAATGCGAGATGCCGGGGCCCCGCGCGCGAGCCGGATCCCGGGTAATTTCAGTTGGCGACTCTGCTGGGGACGTTTTGTTTTAAAAACTTTTAAACAAAACAAAATATTTTTAAAACGATGATGAGGGTCAAACTTTCATTTTACCCCTTTCTTTAACTGTTGTGTGTGTGTGCATGTGCTTTACTTTTTTTTTATTTTATTTTACAAAAAAAATAAAAATACAAAAAAAATGCATCAATATACATCTGTGCATACATTTAAAATTCTGCAAAACTTCTGTTTTACTCAGAAAAAAGAATTTTAGAGACCGCACACTACGCGCACTGCTGCCTCGGTTACACCACACACTACTCACACTGCTGCCTCGGTTACACCGCACGCTACGCGCACTGCTGCCTCGGATACACTGCACACTACAACACTTAACCCGGGGTGGTCTCAGTTGCAGTTCGTTTGGCCTTCCTACGCCTCTCGGACGCGCACGAGATCATTCCAAACATCCCATCCTAGCCAAGCGTCAACCCTGCACGTTTGAGTCTTGAGTCACACTCTGTCCAGACCCGGTTGGTTTTTACCCAGTCCGTGTCATACAAGCCTGGATACATATCCCATGCCGGCCATTTTCTGAGTCGAAGCTCGAAACTCAAGATCCCTTGCGCAAGCAAAGCGATGAAAGGTCATGCTAAAATCTTGACCTGATCTTGATTTTCCGAAGCTACACCCAGACAATGTTCCGTCCCGGATATACATCCATGCCCACATGACACCAAGTCATCAAGCCTTTAATACGTTAGCCATGATGATACGACCCAGCCAACGCCTAACGTCACAGATCCCTTGCTCAAGCAAGGTAAAGAGAGGTCATGCCGAACTCTTGACCCGATCTTGACTCAGGTGCCGGCTCGGCTCACTATTCACATGGCTAACGCATTAAAACGAACATGACAGGCTCGGTCCTTAGGTTCGATTTTTCTTTTAGGCCGGTGGAAACCGCTTGCCCTATAGGACCCTCGCCCGGGGCTGTCCACCCTGGGATGTCGAAATACAGGTGCAAAACGAGGGGCTTATAGCCGCACAGATGGTCTCCACTGACCCAGGATCTAGCATAGTTGCGAAAAAGAAGAGCAATCTTTTCCAACCTACCTAGGACTCTGAGAAAACACGTTTTAAGTAAATTAAAACAACAAAAAAAAAAAACGGAAACCGCATGTCACGTGAGCTTTCCCCCTTTATCCAAAAGGCCTTCCCGTGTCTAAATCTTGCCCGTCACCCCCTCCAGCGAACCGAGAGTGGTTGAGAATACCCGGGAGCCGCCTTTTCAGTATCGAGGTCACAAGGTCCAGCCCTTCCAGTTCAACGGTCCGCACCGTCCGCTACTCCCCCATGACGGGATCAACAGATAACAGTGAGGGAAACGGAACCCCGCCACTAAGGAACCTCCAGACAATGGAGGAGGTGCTGCGAGCCTTCGAAACCATCAAGAAGCGCCAAGAAGAGCAGCAAGCCTAGATCGTAGACACCCTGCGTCTTCGAGGAACCGTTGCAGTTCCCCAACCTGATGGAACCTTTGTTCTCATAGAAGACGAAGAAATACCGGCTCCCCCGGTTTCTCAAAGCTACCAGCAGGTCCCGCCTCCGCCAAGCTACGAGATCCCAGCAACGCAAAGCAGCTCTCGCTCAAAGCTCCCCTCAGGCGTCAGTCAAGCAGCTCCGACATGCCCGCCTCAGCATAGTCAGTTTCCCGGCTCTGCACATCAAGCTCAGTACCAACAGCACACATACGTGCCTGCTCTGCCAGATCCCAGTGCATCTCGGTATCCCCCAGGATTCAATCCTCTGCCTCTATACGAGCCTCGCAGCCATAATAAAAAATCCCCATGCCTACCAGGGACGGGCATCCCGAGCGGATATCCCGACATCTCAAACTTGCCACCTGCTAGTCTGCCACTTGGGGCTAATGAATCATTTCCCAAATTTCCAAACACAACCCTTAGCGGACCTGGCAATCACGCCCTCAACTTCAATACTCCAGGGTATGGGTTGGTATATACTCAACTACCTCCCCAAGACTCCCGAATGGCGATCCCATCAGTCAATCCACCTCCATCTTCAGTTTTCGTCCCCGAAAACGGTAACCCACCTCAACCTGCCGATCCCCACATGGCTTGGCTGATCGAGCAAATGAAGGACATGCAAGGAAAGCTAGCCAGTTCTCGAAAGGACTCCCTCCTGCCCACTGATCCAAGAAAATTAGTCCCGCTCCCTCCAAAATTCAGGATGCCGGAAATGGAAAAGTTTGACGGGACAGAATGCCCAAAAACCCACATCGACACCTATGTCCTGGGTATGAGAGCCAAAGGGGCAACCCCTCAACAGATGGCGGATCACTTTCAGCATTCTCTCAAATCCACAGCGCTAAGGTGGTTCCTCAATGTAAAGGCAGAAAACCGCTCCACATGGGACCAAATCAGCGAGATCTTCCTAGAGAAGTACCGCACCAACCTCGAGTGGGAAACGAACCGCCACGATCTGCAAGCCACCGAGCAAAAGGATGACGAACCAGTAGGTGAGTTTTACAAAAGATGGAACTGGAAGCTTAGCGAGATAATGGATCCGCTTTCCAAAGAGGAGCAAATGGACATCTTCCATTCCTGCCTCAAGCCATCTTTGAGGACTTTGATCAGCCATCATTTCTATCCAGATCTCCGTGCCATGGTCAATGCCGGAACAAAGTTTGAGAAGACTACGAGTCTTCGGAAGACAACAGCGGCCTAGCTTCGTCTTACCGCTATCGGACAAACTGTCAACTTCGGCACTGTGCGAACAAAGGAAAAGAAGCAGCCGGAACGGTACACTACATCCAGAACGGAGCTCAAGTAAACCGCGATCAAGCAGCCCCAAGGAATAAAAATTCCCCTCGCTTCCCACAGTTCCAGCATTTCGACAATCTTGAAATGCCCCTGGCCAAGTATTTGAAGCTTTGGTGAAGCGAAATCTTCTCAAACCTCTCGAGAATTTCCAACCAAAGACTCCCAAACCCAACATGGATATGAGCAAGCACTGCGCCTTCCACAACTACCCCGGCCACACCACCGACAATTGCTTCGTACTAAAGAAGGTGGTCCAGGGGCTAATCGAAGAAGGAAAGTTGGAACGCCCTCGTGGCCCCAATACCATCGGAAATCCATTCCCCCGAAACGATAGGGTGAACTCAATAGCCTTTGACGAAACTCCAAGCGAGAGCAGACCCCCTGCAATTTCTGAAACCGTCAGCATCTTTGTCTCGCTATGGCCAGGAACGTGAAACCAGAGTCAAAAGGTCTCGTGACCGGGAATCCAGACAAGAACACCCAAGGGCAACTGTCTCCCTACGATCTTTGCCCCGACCAAGGCATACTAATGGATGGATCGAACGCTCCCCAGAGGAGACTGAGTCAAATGGTAGCACAGGAAGCGGTCTAGCCTTCACAGACGATGACTTGCCGATATGTGAGAATCGACACAACGAAGCCCTCCTCATCCTCATCCTCATAAAAATAGAGATGTTCTTCCTCCCGAACGTCTTGATTGATAACGGCTCCGCAGTCAACATCATCGCTTTGAGCACACTGAAACGACTCCGTATCGACCGCTCCCTGATAAGGCCTTCACCCCGGGTAATCCGAGCCTACGAATCCACTGCACGACCAATCGTAGGAGTCATCAATCTGAGGATCCAATTCGATGCACAACTGGAGTCGGTAGAGTTCCAAGTCGTGGAAATCAAACCAACCTTCTCCGCCTTGCTGGGACGACCTTGGATACATCAGATGAAAGCAGTATCATCTACTCTTCACCAATACGTGAAATTCATCAATGCCAATGGAGTGATCGAGGTGATCCGCGGAAGCAGTACAATGGCAAGCGCTTGGTTGGCAAGCTACGACCCAGAAGAAGGTCCCGACATGACCGAATACTCTTCTCCAGATGAGTCTCCAATCCTATCCCGCTACGAAGTGGATCCCTACATCCACGCTCTAAGCCGTGACGAGCTAGAAATCGAAGAGCTCATGGGTCAAGATGACAACTCTGATATATGCGACTGCGAAGAATGCTTAAGAGAAGATCAAGAGATGGACGCCCAGATGGAGATTGACCGAGGAGTAGACCCTTACTTCGCCGAAAACCCTCTTGCAAACTGGCTCATCACCAATCCACCGGTACAAGACAACCCTTTGGCTAACACTCTCGGATCTCACGGGGACAGCCATCACAGCATAGTCCAATTCAACATCCCGGTGTCAGACCTAGATGAACAGTGGCGCAATCTCCTCCAAGGCCTAATCAGGGAAGGAGAGATAGCCCGCCCCCTCGAATCAGACATTGTAAATGTCGTCCAAGCAAAGATCCCAGATAAAGAGGCGAATTCTATGAAAATGATCAACATCAGCAAGAATCAACTCCGAATCAGCGAATGCTTCGCCCTCCTGGAAGTAGCCCTCAATAATTTCTACTGTCCAGGACCCCCAAAATCTGGTAGCAACACCAATGGAGAGACATCATCAGAGGAGCAACCAAAGACCTCTGCGATCTGGTTTGAAATCTAACCACATGCAAGCTATTTTCCGAGAATCGTGCCAACTGAGGATTGGTCACCAAGGCCATTGCCACTCCCTCTAGAGCTACAGCCTGCCCAGAGTAATGAAGCCTGGTCCAATCCCTCGTCGCCCATAGTCTAGCTTCGAGTAATGTTGTCTGTGAATTCATGTCTTTCGAGTCATCTGATGGCTCTACGCCGGAAGATCGTGAGTCCATAATCAACAATGTACAGTCTTTACGCTTTCAATAAAAGGTCCGACCTTTCTAGAATATCCTTTCATTGCATCTTTAACAATTGATGAATTAACTAACACACAACCGTTAATCACAATTCATCTAAACGAAAGAAGCAAGCACATTAATTGAATAAATGCATCAAGCAAACATTTAAGCATGTCGTCAAACGAGAGAAAAACCGGGCCCAAGCTGCCGAGGAGGTTTTAATCACAGCGATTTGCGAAATTGCTGAAGAGCCAAAGCGACGCCAGTCCAAAGCCATTTCCAGCACAGACCAGATCTTCCAATACCTCAAGAATGGGGAAACCGACTTCATGAACGAAGAAGGCCAACACAGGGAAGGAGTCAAGGCCAAGAGCATCCTGGCCCTAAAATGCCTCGCCTCCCACTTCGTCATCCTTCGGGACATGCTGTACAAAAAACGCTACCAAGGACCACTCCTGTTTGCATCGGCCCGGGAAGAAGCCAACAAGCTCATGAGCGAAGTCCACGATGGGGCTTGCGGTCCCCACATGAACGCCAGAGCCACGATGCAAATCATTCTCGGGATGGGCTACTCTTGGATTTCCATGGAGCGGGCGCATCCACTTTGTCCGAAGTTGCGACAAGTGTCAACGGTTCTCCAACCTCAATCACCTACCCCCTCACGACCTCTACTGCATGACTACACCCTGGCCCTTCGCCACTTGAGGAATTGACGTCATCGGGAAAATCGCTCCACCGGGCAGCAACGATCACGAGTTCATCTTAGTAGCCATCGACTACTTCACCAAATGGGTCGAAGCCAAGTCTTACAAGGTGCTCACCTCCAAGAAAGTCGCACATTTCCTCAGGGAAAACATCATCTGCCGATACGGCATCCCGAACGAGGTCATATCAGACAACGGCTCCCACTTCGAAAGGGAATGCGACAGACTGCTGGCCGAATTCAAGATCACACGCCACAAGTCTTCTCCCTACCGGCCACAAACAAATGGCGCCGTAGAAGCAGCAAACAAGACCCTCGAACGGATCATTCGGAAAATGACCACCTGAGGACGAGATTGGCCCGAGAAGCTGCACCTTGCACTTTGGGGCTACCGAACATTAGTCAGAACGGCCACGGGAGAAACTCCATTCGCCCTGACATACGGGATGAAAGCAATCCTCCCCATTGAATTGGAAATTCCCTCACTCCGAGTGCTGCTGGAAAATGACATCAACGAAGTCGAATGGCTCCGAAGCCGACACAACGAATTGGCTCTGCTAGACGAGCGATGACTAAAGGCCATGGAACACGTCCGAGCCTACCAAAGCAGGATGGCTAGAGCTTTCGACAAGAAAGTCAAATCCCGAGACATCAGGGAAGGCGACCTGGTACTCAAAGAAAAGCCTCCCACTCTAACTTGACCCACTTTGGGAAAATGGGAACCAACATGGATCGGCCCTTTCGTGGTTCAAAAGATCTTCTCCGGAGGTGCCATGAAGGCAGACAGGACCTAGACGGCAATCCCTTCATGAATCCGGTCAACGGAAGCAAACTCCGCAGATACTTCGCCTAAAGAAGAACAATTGTGCATCTCTTGGCACTCCATGTAGTGTCGAACTACGCAGACCTGAGCCCTCTAGTCAGGAGACGTAGGCAACCTTAATTGGTCCGGTCTAAAAACACACAAAAAGTCAAAAGTTTGAATGTCAATCAAGACCTCCATCAAACTACACACTTTCCAGGAGCATGCCCCCACCATCAACTTGACCAAGTCAAACAACGGCGGCAACCTCAAAGGACATCAAAAGGTCACTCAGCATCAAACGACTGACCCATGTCTGCTTCCAAGCCAGGGGCTTGTCTTCGCCCTCACGCGCTTCAAAAAAAAAAAAAGAGCTCGAGCAAGGGCTCTCAAAAAAAAATAATAAATAAATAAAAAAAAGCTCAAGCAGAAGCTGCGAAATTGAGGTCAAGAGCCCGACGCCAACAAGCAAGAGGCAAGGAAGCTACGGAAATGACCGTCAAAACGACTTGTCAGGGGATCATCCAACCCCTCAGCCAAGCATAAAGCCCAAGCAAAGGGGATTGCCGTCAAGGCCCAGGCTGCTTCAGTCCGCAAATGCAACAGAAAAGTCCAAAGATGGACGCCGTCAAGGTGCACAAAAGAAACAAAAAGCGAACAAGAGATCTTGCGTCTCGACAAAGCTTTAAAAGTAAATCACAAATCACTAACGGTTACAACATTTCTTGATGAGTTCAAGCACGGTCTACTCTCAAATTCACAACATACTAAAAGACAGCTTAATACATTTAACAAATAATGTGTTTGCAATGCACTGAATGGATACCTAGGAGGTCATTCCGCGCCATCTGTGCTTGTACCCTTGCCATTCTTTCCTTTCTTCCCTCGCCCCCGGCGAGTCTTCTTTCGCTCCACGTGAGCTAGCTCTGCGTCTCTCAGTCCGAGATTAGGGGTCCTCCCCGTAGAGTCAAACAATCCAGCAGCTCTCAGGGCTTCATTCGCCCGTGCTTCGGCTCGGATCTCCTCCCCGCGAGTCTGCAAAAGAGGACTTCTCCCCGTCAGTCGGTCAACTCTGGTCTCGTAGTCAAACAAAGTGTCTCCCGTAACATCCTCAAGGTTAGACCAGGCTTCGGCACTCCTAAGGCAATAGCCACTATGGCAATCGGGCCCCAGAATCGCTCCATGCCTGCTCCCGGAAGCCACTTGGGACTGCCCAACACGCTGCTCATACCAAGCCAGGTACTGGGTCGTCAATACGACACTCTCCCGACGTCTAAGGAGCACCACCTGAGGGAAAGCGGAGTACTTCCATACCCTCAAAAGATACAGAAGAGCACCTGGAGCGGCCATACAAAGAGGAACTACCTCCGCAGTAGCAAGGTCATTCCAGCCCAACAAAGGCTCCTGCTTCATCCCAAACTGCCGGGAAACAAGCAACGGAATATAGAAGGAGGACCAAGACAAACCGGGAACTCTGACAACATAGGACCCTTCCTGCAAGGCCCTCCTAGTCTCGATACCCCAGTGCGGAACCCACCAACGGATCTGATGCGTACCAAGCTGTGCCATCCATCTCTCCCAGGCGGACTGATCCATATCCAATACAAGAGGTCGCCGAGCAAATGACCACGGGCTAAACGACGTCGGAGCCTCGGGCATGGCCTGAAGTCTCTCTCAGCCACAAGGTGAGCAAAGCGGGGCTTCCCCCTCTGATAAACCGATCCCCAGTCGCCAGACGGTCGATACCATGAAGAGTCTCCCCTAGCACCAACGGGACAATATCCTCTCCAGCTCTGCAGTGCCCAACCACATCTAGCAAAGCGCCATCGCAAACCCCAAGGGAGCTGACCATGAAAAGCGTCGCTATCACGCACAAGGCAAATGCATCCCACGAGACATCACTCTCATCATCAATCATGAACCGCTCCGGCAACGCAGAAATGTCAATATGACCCGAATCAAGGATCATGCCCTGCACTTCTCCCAACGAAGTACAAAGAAAGCTGCAAGCTTCACGCTCACAGCAGCACCACCAATCAAAGGAAGCGAGATGGCCTCCACCTCCGGTCCTCCAATCAAAGCCCAAAAATCCTCAAAGGTGGGCACTACCTCGTTGTAGGAGAAGCAATACACATGCCTCCTAACATCCCAGAACTTCGCGGCAGCCCGCAACAAATCCCAATCAGGAACCAACTCCTTAAGAGACCAAACCGAGCAAAGTCGAAACCTTACCTCGAAAGCCTGCCTCTGATGCCTCATACGGTGTCGCATCCACATTTTCAGCCGCTCAAGGAAGAGTGCTTGCCGCTCCTGCGAAAGCCTTGGCAAAATTCTTGGAACGTACGGAGAATCCATGGCAAAAATGGAGGTTCCTAGAGAAAATGGGGAAGAAAGCTCGAAAATGGCTGCAAATGGGGAGTGGGGAAAGTCCAGACATCCGGAGAACATTTATTTCCTCCCCAAAAGCAAAGCTGGTCCGTACGGACCTCTTTGCATGCTAGGTCTGTCCGTACGGACCTCTTTGCAACCATGACCCACTTCCCCAGCAAACAGTACAACAACCACTGTTACCAGCAGGACTTTGCTCCAAACTGCCCAAACTCTGGCCAAAGCCATTTCCGGCAAGCACACGCTACCCACAAATGCACTCCCAGCTCACGTGGCATGCACAAATAATAAAGTAGCAACAATTCCTAGGACAATTCCCGGGAATCACAAAGACGACATTACATCTTAGAATAAAATGCTTTGCGATATAAATGCAAATGTTTTATTACAGGTACATAAATGTTTGTTGCTAAACAAAAAAAAGGGGATATGGAAAGAGGGAAAGTAAATGAATCCTAATTCGACTCCTCAGCATCATCATCATCACTGACATCCTCAAGCGAGAAGTCGGGCATCCCGGTAAACGCGCCAGTCACACCCTCATCATCGGAGTACTGAATCCCCTCCTGGGGTTGGTACTCAAGATACTCAGAAGGGTCGAAATCGACAAAAGGGTCGAAATAGGCATGCTCTGACGAACCCTCACCCTGTGCATCCGACAGAGGAAAGAACTGATGAAAGTGCGACCTCGAGCTCAGGGACGTCCGGCGTCCATGCTATGCCGCCCCCGCGAAGGTCCCTCCTGCTGTAGCTCCGGCTCGGCTCTCGGTGGGGGAACATCTACAGAATGCCTCGAAGGTATCAGCTCGTACGCCGGCACACGCCGAGAAGACCGGCAAGACATCTTCGACGCCATCTTCTTCGCGAAGGACCTCATCGCCACATAACGGCGGGTCAGCATGTCATAGGCTCTCCCCGGGACCTGCACAAGCAAGCAGCCAAAGAAACGCTCAGCAATACAGTCATACTCAACAAAAAGAGAAAGATACAGAAAAGATGCCAAGAGTAAGCACACTCACCGGCATGTCAGGATCCACCCGGTAGGCAGCAGGAGCCTGCTCAGGGACGGGTACAGACACCCTCCTCCTCGAGGAATCCCCACGGACATATGTAAAATCCGGCCCAGGCACCGGAACCTCTGGGGGACCCTGCGGACCAGCCTCCCTCTCCCTCGCCAACACCTGTGGCGTCCTCAACTTCCTCCTCACGAAGGCCCCATACTCCTCTCGATACAAAACAAACTCATGGGCACTCACGCCGCCCAAATACCTCTCAAACTCCAGTACGTCCATATCCCGAGAATCCAACATCCCGAAAGGCGGGTCCCTCGGAGCCAAGGGAAGCATACCCGGGCCATGCTGCCAAAAGACCCTCTCGCCCAAGTACATGACGTCGCAGGTCAGGCCCCGCAGCATCTTCCTCTGCGCCGTCACCACAGGAGCCCCCTCGAACTCATCAGCCTCGTATCGAGCCCAGGGGTACAGAACGAACTCCTCCGGGCTATCTCTCCCCAAATGTGCCTGCACCTCCCCGTAGGTAATGGTGAGCTTCCCCCTGCTGGTCCTCCTCCTCCTCGCCGGGCGGGCCCAGCCTAACATAGCAGGATAGGCCGCTATGGCCCCAGGATCTCTATCCCACGGGAAACACTGAAAGATCTCGTAAAACCACACCTGCGACAAAAGCAGAAAAGGCTCAGTGCAAAAGAAAACGGAGAAAATGACAGGTTGCTAATCAAAAACAGCAATAAACTCATACCTCCAAAGCAAAATCAAAACAAGCCAAGGAACTGGCCACGCCTCTGCTGAACCGATCCAAGGAGAAGTAAAGCTCGGCCAGGCCCGCCTCGCCCCAAGCTATGTCACAGACTCTCTCCAAGTCAATCAAGCTCTCCAGCAGAGCGAAAGGAGCCGTCATCGCGTGGTTCGAGAACAGAGTCTCAGAAAGGGCAAACCACAGAAAGGAGCGCGCCAGCTGCTCCGCCGTCACCTGACCGGTACCCCGACAGTAGGCCCCAATACATACCGTAATCCTCGTCTCCACATCGCTGTACAGCATGCCTAGGCCCGTACGAGGAAGAGGCGCAAAGCCCAGCAGCTCAGTCAGCACGTCCTCAGCTATCCTATCCCTCCACCGCACTGGCCTTCCTTTGAAGGAAAGCCCGGTGATAGCAGAAAAATCGGTGGGCGTCACCGTCACCTCGCCCCAGCTCAGATGGAAGGTGTGGGTAGTATCCCACCAATACTCAGATAAGCCCAGGAAGATACTCTTGTTCTTCCTCGTGTCAGAGACCCCGTCCAAGTTCTCCACGAACACGCCCAGGCCAGAAGCATAGACCAGCCTCCTAGGGCTCGGCCCGCCATCCACAGAGATACTCGGCATCTGCTGCCACAACTCAACTACAGCCTCGAGCAATCCCCGAGTCTTCATATTTTTGGCTTTCCCAGCCAAAAGCCCCTCATCCTGCAGGTAAACACAGCAAAGGTACGTCAGTTACAGTACTTAATACCAAAGCATAAAAAAAAAGAAGTCCGTCACAAAACACGGCACACATTGCACAAATTTTTTTCACATGTAACCCGTCACAAAACACGGCACACATTACTTTCACATGCAACCCGTCACAAAACACGGCATGCATTACACATCATTTCCCCATGCAGTCCGTCACAAAAACACGGCACACACTGTACAAATTTTCTCAACAGAGAGATTAAGCCCTACACGACACATTTTCAAAAGACCCGTCACAAAACACGGCACATATTGCACATATTTTCCCCACAAAGTCCGTCACCAAAAACACGGCACACACTGCATGACACATTTTCAAAAGAAAAGTCCGTCCCTACACGGCACATACTTTCAGACAAAACCCGTCACAAAACACGGCACATGTCACATTTTTCACAAAATTTGCCCCTACACGGCAATTTTTCTCACAATGTACATACAGAAATAACATAAGGTACAAAACACCAAAGCATGCATTTTCAAAGAGAGGCACTTTATTTTCACAAATAAGAGCTAATCTACACATTTTTGCACAAAAATCACATACCCATAATTTTTACATGCTCAATTTCAACAATTCATCAAGAATTTCACAAAAAAAGCATGGCAAATAACAAAAAGCCCCAAATATGCGAAAAACTAAAACCTAGTTCTAGCATTCAAAAATTCAAGCAAGGAATCAAGACAAAATTAATTTCTTACCCTCCCCGACGTTCCTGACTCGCCGGTTATGCACCTCCGGATTCGGGTACAACACATCCGGATTCTTCGAAGAAGGCACAAAGGAGATCCAATTTCTTTGAAGCTCCATCCTTTGCTCGATCACATCTCGACTCCGTTGGCGACGTCCCCTCCTTGATCCTTCCGCCATCGCAAGCAATTCAAGCTAAGAAATGGAAGATTTTGGACAACAATGGAGTTTTTCTCCTTCTCTCTCTCTCTGGTTCACGCACGGGAAGAAGAAGAAATGGGGAAAGGCTCGGCATTTAAACCCAGTCAAAATCTGGGAACTGTAAAATTCAACATTGGTCCGTACGGACCTCTTTACATCCCAGGTTGGTCCGTACGGACCTCTTTGCAACGAAGGGCCAAATTACTTTTCTGCCCTTATAATCTTTGCCCCTGGCTGTCCAAAGGCCTATTTCAGCAGATTCAATGCAGATTGGTCCTTAACCCATCAACGCAAGCACCGGCCGTCAGTGTAAGTCCGGACTTTGCCCACTAAACGGCAATGCAAGCACCGGCCGTCAGTGTAAGCCCGAATTTCGCCCACTAAACGGCAACTCAAGCACCGGCCATCAAAGTAAGCCCGAGCTCCTTCCCCAGCAAGTCAAAAGGGAAGTCGTACAAGACCGCATATCCCCAGCACCGGCCGTCATCGTAAGCCCGGACCTCGCCCACTAAACGGTAAAACAAGCGCAAAAGGAGCCAGCACCTCCCAGCACTAATCCTAAGGCACAAAATGCCTCCAAAATGCCAAACGGTGAAGCAACCACCGGCCATCATCGTAAACCCGGACCTCGCCCGCTCAACGGCAACTCAAGCACCGGCCATCAAAGTAAGCCCGAAGTCACCTCCTCTGCGGAAAAAGCCCCTACAAGGCCACGATGATCCCCAACAGATGAACACCGGCAATCAGAGTAAGTCCAACCTTCTCCCCAGCAGACCAAGCACGAGGCATCTACACCTCTCGCAATCAAAGCACAAGGCAGCCACGCCCCCGCAAATCTCAGCCAGAAGACGATTCAAGTCCTCACGCATGGCACAATCTCAGCCAGAAGACGATTCAAGTCCTCACGCATGGCGCAATCTCAGCCAGAAGACGATTCAAGTCCTCACTCATGGCACAATCTCAGCCAGAAGACGATTCAAGTCCTCACGCATGGCACAATCTCAGACAGAAGACGATTCAAGTCCTCACGCATGGCACAACCACAGTCAGAAGACGAATCAAGTCTCACACATGACTGTAGCGTTGTGAGAAAGAAATTCTGATTCCTTTTTATTTTTTATGAGTCGCCACCTATATTATTTGATTGGAAACATAGAAAAACCATTTGAAAGAGATTTGAGTTCGGGGCTTAGGTTATGAAATGGGTAGGTTTAGAAGGCATCCATTTCACCCAATCCGGAGATCGGTCTTGCTAAAGAAAAGAGAGGTTTTTCAAAAGAAGAAGTAAAAAACGGATCTAAATACTACAAATAAAGGTCCATTTGACGAGGTCAAACGGAATGTAGAATCGATTGCTTCGAGACCGTCTCCATGATTTGGAGAGGCTCTAGGCCGATCCTAGATTCTATGAACTTATACCACTCTAACAATCAATTAGAAGGAAGTTTAGGAATTACCTTGCGTGAGGTGATTTGGGCAGAGTTTCGACTCAAGTTTAGAGTCGACCCTTCACACGGACAGAGCTTCGCCTTGGTCCTTGGTTTGGAGATTGATACTTGTTTATCAACAAGGTTGACAAACAAACTATGAGGTGAGTTTTTAGGGTGATTTTGAGGGATTCCTTCAGGGAAAGAAAACGACAAAATGTGTGTGTTGTGTAAATTCGAGGTTTGGGATTTTCGACCTCCGACCCCTTGGAAGTCACCAAGTATTTATAGAGGTTGGATATGAAGAAGTGGAGAGTTAAAACCCTATCAGATGGTTCTAGAACTCCTCTCCCATTGGTTGGCCGGAGAGATAAAGTTTTATCTCGAAAAGAGGTTGAAATCGACGAGGGAACTGTCGTGCACTGTGCTGAGAGGGGGATATCTCGCGCGAGACACGCCATCTCGCGGCGAGATATTGCTCCTGTGGACAGTTTTGTCCTTTCCTCGTTATCTCGTATGCAGTTTAGTCCCAAACTAACGGTAGTTAGTCAAAACTTAACGAAACATGACGAAATGGTGGATTTCTACTTCTTGACTCAAAGCGAGACTTAGAGTGGTATAAGTATGTTCCGATGTGTTCAGAATGGGGTGTCTACAGAGCCCCTCGGCGACAAGTCTTATGAAAGAAGTCATGTCGACGATAGAAAAGACATCATTCTGAACATCGGGATGGTCGTGCCGCACGGCTGCCTACGTATCTCTATCGGAGAATCAGACCAAACGTAGTTCGACTCCAAAACACGAAAAGGCTGCTTTAGGTATTTTGAAAATCATTTGAAAATCGCGGAGATTTTATTTTCGAAAAGGTAAATTCATACTGAGGAATCAAATCAAGACCCAATTCGTAATATACTGCCTATTTGAAGATTCGCACATGCAGGCTCCGAACCTGCAAGGGAATCATGTTAGAACACAAAGGCTCACCTGTCCGGCCCTCTGAGTCCTGTCGGTTTTGTGACGATTCGCCTTTCTGGGCTCCGAATCGGGCTTTTTGTTGTTGGGGATGACGATTCACCTGTTTGGGCGTTGAATCGGGCTTTTGGTTCGACGATCCACCTGTCTGGGCGTTGGACCGGGCTTTTTCTTTGATGACGATCCACCTGTTTGGGCGTTGGACCGAGCTTTTCTGATGACGATCCACCTGTCTGGGCGTTGGACCGGGCTTTTGATTTGACGATCCACCTGTTTGGGCGTTGGACCGGGCTTTGTTTTGACGATCCACCCGTTTGGGCGTTGACCGGGCTTTTGTTTTGACGATCCACCTGTTTGGGCGTTGGACCGAGCTTTTGGTTTGACGATCCACCTGTTTGGGCGTTGAATCGGGCTTTTTCTGATGACGATCCACCTGTCTGGGCGTTGGACCGGGCTTTTTCTTTGATGATTCACCTTTCTGGGCTCTGAATCATGTGGATTGAGGTTATCTTTGGACCACTCGGTTCTCGGGCGACTGGTGCCGTACCGAGCGATTGTGCGGGCGTCACGTTTGGCCCGTTCCGTGACTTGCGGTGCCGATTTTTCCACGTTTCCCTGCTAGTTTATCATTTCCAAGGGTAAATGTGTCAAAATTTTGAACTTTGACGTTGCGTAGACGCTTATTGTCGAGGACAATTTTGTCCTTTTCCAGAAGGTTTATCTCGCCGCGAGATATGATATACCGCGCGAGATATCTACGTCGGGGCATATAAACGGCTGACTCTTGTTTATTTTGAAAACATCTTTTCCAAAATTCCCTCCCTAACTCAAGCCAAGGTCGCTTTCTTTGCAATTTTCTCGTGGATTTGATTGGTGATTCTCCCCCTAATCCATTCTCAATCCCTCCTCCCTCCATAATCGATGGCTCAAGAACAAAGGAACCCGATTTTGGGGAGCTATTTGCTAGGGAAGGACTATCCCCGCGATGATCTCACCTTCGATAGGCACGCCCACATCTCTACCGCTGTCCGGAAGGGCTTGGTAAGAACTCTATCTTCACCTCTTGTTTCTTGTATTGCTTTGATTTGAATCCCCTTTCCTTTGAATTCAAAACTCCCTCAATGGCCTTTTGTTCATGTTTGTGCTTAGAGCTAGGTTCCCCTTGCATGCTTTAATTTTGTGCATTTCTTCGGATGCTTGTTGTTGCATTGTGTGCGTATGAGCCTCCTACACATCATGGATTGTAGGAGAGGTTGATTCGGATTATGATTGACATCCTTGGGCAAGCTTTTCTTGTACGCACGCCAAGTGTTCGATGAAATGCCCCAATGAAAAATTTCTTCTATTTCATTGATTTCTTGATTTGGAATGATTTCTAATGTTGCCCTCTCTGTTTTTCCTCTCGTTTTGCGATCGTACAAGCCAATTAAGAACTGTCGGGGGAGTCCGAAAATGGCTAAGGCGATGTGGGACAAGATCAAGGATCTTGACGGCGTCCGAGCTAGGGTGGCCCAAACGGGTTTGTTGACTTTCATTGACAATCTCCAGGGAATAAGGCGGACTCCTCAAGTTCTCCAGGCTATTCGGGAGAGGTGGTGGGACACTACCCACACCGTTCACTTGCGCTTCGGGGAAGCGACTATGACTCCGACTGATTTTCTTGCTATCACGGGGTTAGAGTTCATTGGCGATCCCCTGCCGAAGTTTCCAAATTATAAGCCTGCGAGTCCAGCGGCGTGGAGGCAGTTGATTGGTTTCCCCCCTAACAGGGTTAAGGGGTATGCTGCTGAGTTGACACCCCTCCGGCGTCAGATTGAGGACTACTCGGAGAAGCCGAATGTGAATATTGATCGGTTGGTGAGGGGTGCCCTCTGGTATATCCTTTCTGAGACTATTTTTGCGAACCACTCTTCTACGGCCCGTCTTTCTCTGTTACGTTTGTTGGTTGATCTGGATGAGGTGAGCGGCTACGACTGGGGCTCAGCGGGACTGGCCTACTGCTACCATGCCATGGATGAGGCATGTAGGAATACCAAGGACTCTCTGTCGGGGTATTCTTATGCCTGGGAGGTATGCTCTCTGATTTTGTTTCTGCTCTTCGTCTGTATGCTCTATCTGAGTTTTATACTGAGTTTGATCTGCTTTCTTGTGCAGATATGGGGCTACACTGTCTTTGGGCTGTACAGGTTTGAGTTGGAGAGCCGGACCCCGTTGTTCCCAGATATCAGGAGGTGGAGCCACCCGAATCGGACTGTTGATGAGGAGGAGAACCAGGATTGGACTCTGACGGTGGCGGAGGCGCGGGCCATGTTGGATACCTTCGAGTATGAGAGGCTGGGCCTCTATCCCTGGACCCTGTTGGAGCTGGAGGTGCATCGAGCTTGGGATGCTACCGGGATGCAGAGGATGCTGGCGTCTTTGGAGGGGGACACCATGTACCTTGGTGAGCGGGTCTTCCCACAGCATGAGCGGGGTAGAGAAGCGTATAGGGTGCCGGCGGATCCGCCGAGGGCGATGTATCCCACCCATTCTATTCCAGAGGATGATTATGCAGGTCTTTTGGCGGGTGATGCGGCGACGGCTTGCGTGATCCCCGGGGCTTCTTATGTGGAGTTTCTGCCTCGGTTGATGGGTCCCCTCCTGGTGGGGGATAGGCGATCACATGCTCGTGGCTCCGCCTCTGCTTCTGCTTCAGGTTCTTCAGCCCCTAGCACTTCCTCCCAGGCTACCGGTTCTCTGCCTTTTGCCCCAGACTACGGCCCTTTGAGCTACACGTATATGATGGGGAGCATGCCGATGATGGGGCACATCCCGTCTCCTGATCAGATTCCCGAGGGTTACCGCCTCCCGGCTGATGTCTCTTCGGTATGTTTCTGTTTGTACTGTTTCTCGTATTCGTCCATATAAGTGTATATGTCCGACTTCATCTGAGCATCTTCTTTTCTTTGATTGTCAGGTCACCATATCCGCGGCCGATTACAACCGTGGAGCGACCAAGATGGCTGGGTTGATGGCTTTGGTGTCGGATCTGTCCGAGAGGCTGTTCCAGAAAGCTTCTTCGGCGGCCTCGACAGTGGCCTCGGCTATGACCCCTACTTGCGGAGCCAAGCGGTCGAGGAGGGATAGTAGCCCCCGTGGAGGTGATGGCGGAGGTGCCGGCGGCTCGAGCGACTTGATGGCGTGATCCCCTCCTTTTTCTGATTATCTGATTTCTGATGATTTGTACATATTGGCCGTGTGGGCCCTGACAATTTTTCTTTCTTTTCTGGTACCTGTTAGGAACAAGTAGGTAGCACAAACAATGGTTTTTTTCTTAGCCCCTAATCCTAGGTCTAATTAGTTTAATTAATTAACTTTCTCGACTTTCCATGTGCTTTTCGGGAATGGGAATAGCCGATAGGCCGCAATTTTGAGCCTGAGTATGGTGTTTTTATTGCATGTTATGAACTGTACACGCAGGTTTTTTGAGACTTGCTTTGTCAAGTCGGGGCTAGATTGCTGTTTGAGTAGAACTGCTGCTGTTTTGCCGTAGGGATATCTCGCGCGAGATAAGGTGTCTCGCACGAGACACGCTACCCAGGCAGAAATCTCTTCCTTTTTCGAACAGGATTTTGACAGTTTTCCCTATAAAATCACCCTGTAGTCCGGCCAGATAACTCATTCTAGCTTTTCAAACTCTAGAGATATCCTATTAGGGTGAAACTCTTGTCTTCTTCTTCAACCCTGTGATCCATGGCTTCCAAGGAGATTGCCCCAACGTCCATGATTGTCGATGATTTTTCTTTGTCCTCTGAAGTGATTGCCTCTTTCAAGCAAGCATCAAGGGATTTTGTAAGGTCGTTTCGCAACCGGTCTCGCAATAAGTTTATCGCAGAATTCGGATTTAGAATTCTTTTCACTTTAAAGAACCTCCAACCGGATTGGAAGTTATTGCGGGGAGTCTTGCTCGATTTTGGGATCCCTCTATTCATCTTTTCAATTTTTCTTTGAATGAGATGGTGCCTACTGTGGAGGAATTCGCCATTATTTTGGATATGCCTTTGGTGGCGAGATTCTTTGTTCCTAAGTATCATAGGAATCCTTCGGAGGCTTTGAACGAATTGTTAGGGATCCCCCTTGATACTTGCTATGGGTTGGTTCGCATGAGTGGGTTGATTGCTCTTCTTTCCGGGACGCTTAGGCGTGATTACGATGATGATGCTTTTCATGTCCATAAGCGGAACTTTACGGCTCTTTCTCTTTTCGGAGATGTTTTGTTTACGTGTAGGGACGGCTTGGTCGATTCCCAGTTGGTGGAAGTTGTTACGAGGCTAGGAAATGTTCTAGGAACATTATTCCGCTAATCTTGGGTGAGACCCTTCATGGTCTTGATGAGTGCATAGGGTGGCGTCATGACTCAAGAGTCCCCTCCTGTTGACTATTTGGCTTAGGGAGCATCTCAAGTTGATAGGTCCCCCATTGGAATATTCTCCTTTTACATATCATACACGAAAGTTGTTGATCAAAGATCTTTCGGCGGATGAATGGGCCGAGTTGATTGCGAAGACCGAAGCGCCGATATTCTCTGGTGTCCACCTTATTGGAGGTTGAACAAGTATGTTGCCAATACCAAGGGTTTTGACGGGGTTGTTCTTAGGGTTTGCGAGATTCCTCCTTCTACTTTCCCAGCGGGTGCTCCGTTAGTTTGGTCGGCGACGGGACACTTATCTTTTCGAAGGAGCTTCTCGTGTAGTGTCTTATATTGGTGTAGAGTTTGCACAGGTGCTAGCTCAAGCATGGGGTGTAGGAACTAATCTGGACCGTTGGTCGAACCTTCGGACTTTTAATGCAAGCATCTTCCTATCTGACAAATACTTGGATTGGTTCCTCCATACCGGTCATCCTAGTGCAGAGAAGATTGATGACTTGCGGCTTTCACTGCTAAGAGATTCTTTTGTAGCTAGCAGTATCTTGCGAAGGAGCGAGGCTCAGTCTGATCCTGCTAATGTGCGAACTGATCCTACTCAGGATTTTCTTGATGGGGATTGGTACGAGAGGCGAGGCAAGGGAATGCCTGGAAAGACGCAAGCTTTGGATAGGCCCCATGTCTTCAAGAGATTGTCGGAATCTGTCTTTGATCGTCTCGAGGGATGTTCTGCTTTGAGAGGCTCAAAGCGCAAGGAGGATCACGACGACGGTGGAGACCATGTCCGCCGGCCAACCAAGTCAATGAAAGGCTAGATCTTTAGGAGTACCAAGAGATTGCTTTGATAGATCAATTGTTTCTGCTTTATTAGTATTATATTTTTTTTCAAGTTTGTTAGCTTAGCAAATTAGTCGTTGTGGTTAGGATTTCCCTATTATCATTAATGAAATGCATTCGATTAATAAAAGGGACAACTTTGATTTATTTATTTGATTAGACCGAACCCGAAGGCTGCCTACGTTCCTCTTTTACAGCAATTAAACAAGAGGCTCAGGTCTAACGTAGTTCATTTTTGAGAAAAGGACAAAATATGGCTCTAGGCCGTAGAGTAATCTCGCGCGAGATAAGGCCTTCTTTTTTTTTTTTTTTTTTTTTTTTTTATGCACACCCTTTCTTTTGCCTAGACCGCCCCTTCGGGTTTTCAATCTAGCGGGCTTCTTTTCTTGTGCTAGCTCTAATTTTTGCCTAGGTCGTCCTTTCCGGGATTTTCAACCTAGCGAGCGATTTCTTTTAAGGAGGCCAAGTCACGCGTGTAAGTGCTCCAATTTGAGCTTGTTAGAATTTTCGTTAGAAAATTAACGAAAGTTATAACATTTCTAACAATTCCTAACAATCCTAACATTTCTAACAAAGTGAGGGTAAAATGGGCATTGTTATTTAAGGCTAAACCTCAAAAAGAATCTCAAAAAGCAAAACAAAAGAAGAAAACCAAATATAGCAATGGCTGGAAACAAAAAACTGGCTGTTAATTTGAATTTTGAAAAGAAATATTCTTCTTGTCCAAAGCTGGAGCTGCATTTAATGAACAATGCACGGCACGCGAGTCCCATCCGCGCGGACATCTTTGCAATTTCCAGAGAGGGCTATAAATTGAGCCCTCCAAGTCACAAAAATAAGGAGGAACAACACATTTTGCACCGAACCTGGCGAAATATAGAGAGAAAACGGTGAGAATTCACTTGAATTGTCACCATTTTCTCTCCAATCTTTCCCAACTCATGCTCATCCACTCACTCTCATATTAAAGCCCTAAACACTCATACACTCAAGCCAAACACTCAAGAACACAAGGAAGATTGGTAAACCCTCCTTCTCCTAACCCTAAATCTCATCCATGCATGCATCTTCAAACTACAAAATGTAGTTCTTTCATCTTCTTGCTCTAGATCTAAGAAGATCACCATGGAAGACCATCTCCATGGATGATCTTCTACAAAGATCAAAATTATTTTCAAGTTTTCTTACTTTCTCACAAAGAAAACTCATTTTCAAAACCCTAAAAACCATTTTCAAGCATAAAATCTCATTTTCAAAGGATAAAAATCCCCTTCCCAAGCAAATGAAATGCTTAGTCCTAATGTACCCCAAGGATGGTTTGGTATAGTTGATTCACCACTAAAATGTCTAGTGATCACTAACCAAAACCTAGGGAAATGGGGACAAGCATGGATGCAAAACCCCCCTTAAAATCATATTTTCTTTCTCGAGAAGTTGCTGTCCAGTAGCAATTTTCTCAGACCTCAGTCCATGGTCTTAATTTTTGGACACAGATGAACTTGGAATTTGGTGTTGACTACAAAATACTTTTTGTAGCCAACATCCATAGATTTCCATACATATTTTTACTTTATTTTTTGGGTGAGTAAAACTCCTCTTTTTATATTTTCTTTCAGAGGCTAGTTCATCAGCTTCTGGGAATCCAGATCTCATATCTGAGGTTTCCAGAAGGTTTTGACCCCTCAAATCTTCTCCAAAATGGAAAATTCCTTCGCACAAACTTTATTTAAGGTGTCTAGAACAACTTTCATTCTCTGAGTTTATCCAGATTATGAAGTTTTAAGACCCTTGAATCCATTTCAAAATCAAAGGTCCACTGCCTTTTTCATTCTGGCAGAAATGGCTCTCAACTTCAAAAGGTCTTTTGAGTACCAAATCTCAATCCAAAAATCTTCTAAAAAATCATGGGATCAGTTTAAAGTCTTAGAAAGATATCCCAATTTTTACTTTTCTGAGTTTCAACTTATTTTGGCCAAAACACACACACACACACACACACAAATGATTTTCAGCTTGGAAGACTCGTTTTACGAGGCGCATCGGGTGCACACTAACGTCCTTCCCGACGCGTAACATGACCTCCGAACCTAAATCTCTGATCTCGGGCTTTTTTCAAAGTTTTGGCCCTCAAAATTAAAATGGCGTGGCGACTCCGTTTTCGTTGATTTTCTTTTAAACAAAAATGGGAAAATTTTCGGATACACATCATCACAGTGGCGACTCCGCTGGGGAACTAAGCTTTTTTTAAAAAAATGGTATTTGGTATATTGGTGGAAACCACTAAATTTCCCGTTATCGCCTCCTAACACGAGTCGGGGATAAATTGTGGTCTAACAATCCCACGTACCGGTATCACCGTTTTCAAAAAAAAAAAGCTTTTGAGGGTCAAGCTTCCGTCCCGGCTTTGAAAATCATTTTTGTGTGTGTGTTGATTTTTGCACAGTTTTCATGTTGTTTTGGCCGCCTCGGAGAAAGTCAAAATTTTGACTGTCGGAATAATGTCCCTAACTGTCGGAAGTTTCGTGCTTATGTGCTCATTAAAAATTTCAAAAAAAAAAATTTTAAAAAAAAAGATTTCAAAAAAAAAAGAAGAAGAAGAAAATTTCCAAAAAAAAATCATGCATCATATTTTTAAGACTCATAAAAAAATCTCTATTTTACTCAGAAAAAGAATATAGACTGCTTGCACACTACGCGCACGTGACCGTACACTGCACACTACGTCCTTAACCCGGGGAAATCCTTGTCGCGGTCCGTTTGGTCTTATTACGCCTCTCGGATGAGCACAGGACTACCCAAACATCCCATGGAGCCTCGTGTCGACCATGCACTTGTCCGTGACACACTTTGTCCGAGACCCGGTTGGTTTTTAGTCCGGGTCTCGTGTCATGCCCCCGTCCGTGTATAGACCTTTCCTTTCAAGCCTTTGTCGGCATACCGACTCAATATCTTTCGGGACCCTTATCGCCGAAGTTCTGCCGGTTTTCCGCCGCAGACTTTGACCAAGATATTGACCGGCGCCTTGACTTCGGCTCGACCGGCACAAATTATACACCGACTCCCAAAGCATTGACACCGAGTCATCAAGGATTAATGAATATTCCATGCCTAATTACGGCTTAACCGACGACAAGTCAAGATCAATCGTGGACATTTATCGGTCCAAATCCCGCCGACTTTTCGTCGAGCCCTCGGACATGATCTTGACTTTTGACGTCGCCTTTGTCCGTAATTTACATCGAATCTCGTTAAGACTCGATTACCCGCCGACTTTTAGGATCGTTTTTCTTTCGGTCGGTGGGACCCGCTTGCCCTATAGGACCCTCGCCTGGGCCGTCCACCCCGGGAGGTCGAAATACGGGTGGAATACGAGGGCTTATAGACGTAGTGACGGGGCCCACCGATCCAGAATCGAGAGTAGTTTGCGAAAAGAAGAGCAATCTTTTCCAACCGATTAGGTTAATAAAACATGTTTTAAGTAAACGTGAACAAATAACCGCATGTTGCATGAGCCTAAAGCCCAAACACCTACCCTCCTTCCATTCCTGCACATCTCGAACCTTCATGTCCTTTCCCCGCAGCCTCCGCACAAAGCTTGGTTTCTGCACCGGTCACCGTTTGATCGGTTGGGAAGAGTCAAGCGCATCGTCGCCTTCACCGTTTAGTTCCGACTCCGGGTTTCGTAATGTCTCGCATCGCCCGGTAATGATGGGGATAACGTCACTCCGCCTCCCGGACCCCTCGTACAGAGCAACAAAGGGAATCGGTAGCGTAACGTATGAGGTTACGACAGAAGCACGGCTAAATAGCCTTATGGAGGCTATTAAGAGTCACGGTCGGCCGCCACCTCAATCCCGATGGCACCTTCACCGTGGAAGAATACGAGGATGCCAATCCCACTCTCGCCGCCCGATTACACCAGGATGCCGCCACCCACCTCCTATGGTGCCACTACCGTAACCCATGCTCCTCGATTTTCGGGACCAGCCTCCCCAACCACAGACCACCGGATCCATGCAGCCCGACGGCACAAAGCAGTGGGGGCAAAATCAGTACAGAATGTCTTCTCATGGTTGGGGCTATCTCGGAATGCCACAGCTAATCGGGATCCCTCCTCGGTTCGGAACCGATCAATCCGGACCCTCACAGCAACGGCCACAGTTCGGAATGCCGCCACAACTTGGTTACTGGGCCACGCCAGAGCCCCTCCTCGTAACGGTACTAGTTCGGCCGCTCCTCACACAAATCCATTCCTCACTCAGACTTCTATGGGTTACCAAGCCTCCATCCCGGTGTCATCCGAATCACCAGACCGCAGCATTCCCGGGTTACACACCTTCACCACAAGCGGCCATGCAATTCAACAATCCGGACAAGCAGCCTCGCACTCAAGCCTACTTACGGGCCCCACTCACGGAAATCCAAGTTATCCGGCTACATCGGGCTGCCCCACCTACTTTGCCGGTTGAAAATCAACAAAGAAGCCGCAAGGTTCTACCCTTTTGCTCGGGCTCCTACTCATACTCCTGTGGTAACTCGGCCCAGACGGGTTTTCACCTACGTCCCCGGATCGGCCGTTCCTCCACCTCGCCCGCTCCAGTGGTAGCTCCTCTCTCTAGCTCGGCCACTAGCTTGAATGCCACGGTTCCGCCACAAGACCCTCATCTCGGCCTGGTTCATGGAACAACATAAGGAAATGAAAGCGCGTATCGCCGAACCGATCGCCAAGAAGCCCGCCTTCCGGCCTACACCCGGACTCCATTGTTCCTCCGCCCCACAAATTCGTGATGCCTAATCTCGGATCTCTTTGATGGGACCGCATGTCCGAAAACCCATTTGGACACGTATACCCCGGCGATAAAAGCCAAAGGATGTACCAATCAGCAGGTTGGCCGACTATTTCGGTCTATCCTTGAAGTCCAAGTGCCTTAAAGTGGTTCTTCCGTTTGAAACACGAAGCCGTGGCTACATGGGACCAGATTACCAATGCCTTCACGTAAAAAATATAAGGCCAACTTGGAATGGGAAACAAATAGGGTTGACCTACAAACAACAAGGCTGGCCCCGATGAGAATGTTGGGGACTTCTACAAGCGGTGGAATCTCGAAACTCGGTGAAATGGCCATCCCTCCTTCCGAAGAGGAACAATTGGACATCTTCCGGTCATGCTTGAAACCACATCTCGAGAGCCTCCCTCAGGTCACTTCCCATACTCGGACTTACGGGCCATGGTTAACTCTGCAGCTAAGTTTGAAAAGGCCTACAATCCGCAACCGGGCTGCCGCACTCGCCTACGTATATCGGGCTCCTCCCGCAAACACCGCCCCGCTTCCCGCTAAAGGCAAAGAAATGATTAACTATGCGGGACAGGAATGCAATAACACGACTCCTTTTGCTCCCAGGAAAACAAATGAGCCTAGACCGCGGGTCATAAATCTCGAAAACTTTGGAATGCCTCTCGAATGACATCTTTAGGGATCGGTGAAAGAAGGCTTGCTGCGGCCTTTGGAAAATTTCCAACCCGGAAATCCGAATGTTCCCGTGGATACTACAAAGTATTGTGCCTTTCATCAAGCTCACGGACATCTCGACCGACGCTTGCTTCACTCGAAAAAGGCAATCCAGGGGCTAATAGAGCAAGGAAAGTTGGAAGGCCCCGAAGGGCCTAACACAATCAAGAATCCTCTCGCCAAGGAACCATAATCAGGTGAATATGATTGAATGCGGAGAATCTTCGCATGACCATGAAGATGCTGATGAAGGTCCCCAAATACCCGTGGCCAACCTCGTCGAGGATCCTGAATTCGGATTTCCCCTCAGCCTTGAGGATATCGAACGAATCAACCCATCTTGGTCTCATGTCAGAGACTCCTTGCAAGAATACGAGGCCCGCTATTTCTCAGATGAAGGGAAGGCCGATACCGAAGAACTGGGGCTGTTCCGTTCAAAACATGAAAGGACCATTTACACAAGATGGTTAGAACAATCGAGAAGAATCGAACAAGAAAGCTTCCGGCAGGCGCCTGTACTGGGGCTTATCAGCAAAGAGGCCGAAGAGCATCTGGAGCTAGTACACTTCTGCAAATTGGCTTTAGGAGAGCCCGAATATGATCCCGAGAACACTGATGAATCAGAGGAGGAAGAACCCTTCTACATTCTACCTGGCGTCAAATACATGCCACCCCCTCTCACTCTTCTCCCGCAATTTCTGGGAGGAGAAGCTGAGTCACAATTGCCACTTCCGGGAATGGGAACATATGACAATTTCTGCGGCTGCACACACCCATATTCCCCTAACGGGTTTGATCAGCGTTCCCTCTCAGCCGAAATCCCGGTAGTATGGGAAGAAGATTCCGATGACAGCGATGATGATGATGATGACGAGAGTGAAGAGTCAACTGAGGCCCCCGATCCGGAAAAAATTTGGAACAATCATGCCAGAAATGAGCCCATGGGAGCCAGGCACAATGGTTGGTTGTCAGCAAGTGACGATGAAGAACCACCAGAAAATGCGAGTCAAATGCCAGTAGGGGTGGACCCCCAAGAACTGCACCTCGTAAGATGCACATGCGGTCAGTGTCCGGATACTTCAGAGGATGAGGGACAGCAAAGCCCGCGCCCAGACCCGTACATATCCGAAGTCCTAGAACACAACGTTCCTTATAAGAACTCCGATCGGTGAATGGAAAGGGTTTATTAAAGCACCGGTCGAGAATGGAGGGTTTCGGCCACCGGAAGATGAAGAATTCGTAAACGTTATCGGATCTTTTTCTTCTTTCCCAAGAACGGATGGCATAACAACCGTAAGGGTCGCGGCCAGAGCCGCTCGAGCGCGGCGAGTGCCGCAATCGAAAAGGGTTATCGATACGAACGTCTCCCCGGTGGCCTTCATACCTATGAATCCACATGACGCCTTTCTAATTGCTCCAGTGCCCGACAATGGACCCCGGGTGCTCCTTATTTGGACACAGATCTATCGAGCTGCTGCATCAAACTCCGAAGGGGAACGTTGCCTATCCTTCACTTGTGGCTGCCCTACTTGCAAAATTGAAAGAAAAAGGATATACGATGAAATGGAGGCTGATAGCCATAACTCTGTGGGCCATCCAGGGGATGAGATCGAAAAGCCGCCGAGCCCCGACAATAGCGACTCTTGTTGCATGATAACTATGAGCAAGGCCGGCCATGAGAGTGAATCGGAGGACGCCCTAGCTCTGTGGACCATCCAAGGGGCAACAACACAACCCCAAACCCAAAAGCCTGTGACTTGGGAAGCAGTTATAAGGGCCGCCCAGGAAGGAGCCAGTACAGCTCAGCCCCTCACTGTCACTAGACTCCGTCAGAACCAATGGCCAATAGCCAAAAGGGCTCCCCCATTGACCCTAGCAGCATTGAAGAAATCCAGTCAAGAGACGACTGATGAGGAAGTTAATCTGTTGACCCGATCTGGGCAGATCTTCCAAGGAAATCCCAAGGCAGATAAGAAGGCCACAGATCAAGCACCGAAAGAAGAACGCCGCCCCTATGCTAAGACAGCTGAAATCCCAGATCCCGAAAAAGAGGATCCCGTGCTCACCCAGTTGAAGCAAACACAGGCCAACATTTCCCTCTGGTCTCTACTCACTTCGTCCTATCCCCATAAGCTGAAGCTGGAAGAAAGCCTGGCTCGCACTCTCGTGCCTATTGATGCTACTCCCGATGATGTGGTACAGCTGATTGGAAACATCCACTACGGGAACATAATCACTTTCACAGATCTCGACCTCCCTCAATTTGGGGCTGATCATAATGGGTAGGTTTAGAAGGCATCCATTTCACCCAATCCGGAGATCGGTCTTGCTAAAGAAAAGAGAGGTTTTTCAAAAGAAGAAGTAAAAAACGGATCTAAATACTACAAATAAAGGTCCATTTGACGAGGTCAAACGGAATGTAGAATCGATTGCTTCGAGACCGTCTCCATGATTTGGAGAGGCTCTAGGCCGATCCTAGATTCTATGGACTTATACCACTCTAACAATCAATTAGAAGGAAGTTTAGGAATTACCTTGCGTGAGGTGATTTGGGCAGAGTTTCGACTCAAGTTTAGAGTCGACCCTTCACACGGACAGAGCTTCGCCTTGGTCCTTGGTTTGGAGATTGATACTTGTTTATCAACAAGGTTGACAAACAAACTATGAGGTGAGTTTTTAGGGTGATTTTGAGGGATTCCTTCAGGGAAAGAAAACGACAAAATGTGTGTGTTGTGTAAATTCGAGGTTTGGGATTTTCGACCTCCGACCCCTTGGAAGTCACCAAGTATTTATAGAGGTTGGATATGAAGAAGTGGAGAGTTAAAACCCTATCAGATGGTTCTAGAACTCCTCTCCCATTGGTTGGCCGGAGAGATAAAGTTTTATCTCGAAAAGAGGTTGAAATCGACGAGGGAACTGTCGTCTGCAATCTGCAGAGGGGGGATATCTCGCGCGAGACACGCCATCTCGCGGCGAGATATTGCTCCTGTGGACAGTTTTGTCCTTTCCTCGTTATCTCGTATGCAGTTTAGTCCCAAACTAACGGTAGTTAGTCAAAACTTAACGAAACATGACGAAATGGTGGATTTCTACTTCTTGACTCAAAGCGAGACTTAGAGTGGTATAAGTATGTTCCGATGTGTTCAGAATGGGGTGTCTACAATGACATACAGGTAGCCCGGAAGGCTTTAAACCACTCGGTCCGGAAGACCGTATAAACCTCCCAAATCACTATCTCCAGCCCGGAAGGCTTTAAACCACTCGGTCCGAAAGACCGTATAAACCTCCCAAATCATTATCTCCGGTCCGGAAGGCCTTAAACCACCCGATTCGGAAGATCGTAAAATTTCCATCTCAGGACGCCACCACGTCCTCACAATCGACCTCGGCGGTCACCACATCTTAGGACGCCACCACGTCCTCACAGTCGACCTCGGCGGTCACAAACCATCTTCTCGTAAGATTACCCATCTTCTAGTAAGATTGCACACTCAGGACGCCACCACGTCCTCACAATCGACCTCGGCGGTCACCACATCTTAGGACGCCACCACGTCCTCACAGTCGACCTCGGCGGACACAAACCATCTTCTCGTAAGATTACCCATCTTCTAGTAAGATTGCACACCCTGGACGCCACCACGTCCTCACAGTCGACCTCGACGTTCACACGACACTTCAGGGCACCACCACGCCCGCATACACTCACAATTTCACGACCTCTGAACTACGACCGGGCTTGATTCCCGCCAGGGATACGTAGGAATCCTATCACAGGGTCCAGCCATCGACCTATACGGTCACCCAGGACGCCACCACGTCCTTACCATCGACCTATACGGTCACCCAGGACGCCACCACGTCCTTACCATCGACCTATACGGTCACCCAGGACGCCACCACGTCCTTACCATCGACCTATACGGTCACCCAGGACGCCACCACGTCCTTACCACTGATCTATGCGGTCACTCACGGGATGCCACCACATCCACACACAGAGTTCCAGTCAGAGGACATCTCACGTCCTCGTACACAACAACACTCACCCCACACACGAACTACGATCAGGCTTGATTCCCGCCAGGGATACGTAGGAATCCTATCACAGGGTCCAGCCAATTGACCTAAACGGTCACACAACAGGACACCGCCACGTCCTCCCACCGACCTACACGGTCACTTCCTCTCCCAGCACGCGATCCAGATTAGGACCCTTATCTTATCGACGACCCCACTTCCTCCGTAAGTGACGTCATCGAGGGGCTTCTGTAAGTACCCCAATCTGGATCACCCTCTTCCGAGTACACAGGAAACACCGCAGACTCACAAACGCAGTCTCGAAGACCTTTGACACTCAAAACCCTCAAAAACCCCAAGCCAAACCAAGGGAGGAACCTTTCTGGGATAAAAAGGGATAAAAGGACCTTTTGGGAATTTTTCAGAATTCAGAAAAGCATAAGTAGTCCGTACGGACCTCTTTGCTGCAATGATTACTGAATCCCCTTAAAGTCCAACTTATTCCCTCAAATCCCGGAGAACATCATTACCCCCTACATGGTTGGTCCGTACGGACCTCTTTGCATGCTGAGATGGTCCGTACGGACCTTATTGCAAGTAGACACCATCATGGCTAAATCTTCTTCATCATCACAGATTCCCTCAAATCGAGGAAAACTAAAATTTTGGATTACCTGCAAGGTCCGTACGGACCTTATTGCAGTTTTCCTACACTATAAATAGAGGGCTCCCCCTCCCTCATTTTCACACATTTCCCTCTTCTCTCCTCTCCCCCCAGCCTTCAGGCTCCCCTCTAAGACCCTTCGGGGCACTCCCGGCCCCTTTTAGATCCTTCCGAGCCCCCTTGCGGTGCTCCGAAGCCTCCCCGAGTGCTCCCGCGATGCTCCCGCGCTGCCCCGAGGCACTCTCAAGGTCTGTGAGGCCCCTCGTGGTACTCCGAGGCCTTGCCTGATCTTTCCCGAGGCGTCCCGGCTCTTTTCGAGTCAAACCGGCGATCCCAAACAACGCCGAACCTCTGCCCGAATCCAACCAACGATTCCAAACCACGCTGAACCCCTGCCCGAATCCAACCAACGATTCCAACGCACGCCGAACCTCTGCCCGAGTGATCCCTGCGATCCCAACGCACGCCGAAACTCTGTCCGCAGACAACCGGCCCCTTTTCCGAAGCAATCCAAGTTCGTACCGAAACACTATTTCGTCCTCAAACACTATTCCCCTGCGGTAGACAGACACGAACCAACATTGGTAAGGATTCCTTCCTATACTATTTCAATACATTTCAATAAAGCAGTGTACAATGTAGACATCCGACACAACATGTATTTTTAAAAAGCACATACACACACACAACAGTTAAAGAATATTAGGGGTATCCGAAAGACTCGTTTTACGAGGCGACTCGGGTGAGCTCTAAGATTCTAATATTCTCTTCCCGAGGAGTCATCTGACCTCCGAACTCAAAAATCTCATCACACAACAAAAAACAGTTTATTTTTATGCCCTTTTTCAATGTTTTGGGCTTAATAAAAACGGCGTGACGACTCTACAAGCAAAAACACGGCGAGACACCTCCCAACTAACGCAAAAGTGAAATAAGCCAGATGTCGGGGCGCGAACGCGCTGCCTCTCGGATCCGGGCGACTTTCCCGAACGCGACGCAACGAAATGCGAGATGCCGGGGCCCCGCGCGCGAGCCGGATCCCGGGTAATTTCAAGAATGTAACATACTTTTAACAGATTTTGCTTCAACACACACATGGCATTTGGAACTTTTATCAATAGCATGCTTAGGAATAATATCCAAATTAATTATAAACATCCATCTTCTTCCACCTTCATCTCCCCCAAATCCCACCCTACGGCCACCTTCCCCATCCCACCCCTCCGGCGACCCCCTCCCTCTCTCTTCAACACCTACCGCCCACACCCCATTTACTCTTCTTCACCCTTTCCCCTCCCCACCCACATCTTTACATCTTCCAGACCTGGCGATTACATAAGGGCACATTTTTCTCTCAATTAACTGTAACCCCTCCTCTTCTTCTCTGACACTTTTTCAATTTCTACCCACTGAGCCGCCCTTCCAAACCCCACCTTCACTGCAACCCTTCCACCTTCCCGCCTCCACTTCGCTCGACATCACCTTTTTCCTCAAACCGTCTACTTCCTTGTTGTTCCTTCTATCTGGTTATTTTTCACCCACTGTTGCCCCTACTCCAACCGCCGCCCTACCATTGCTCCCACTCCCACTTCAATTGCCATTTCCGTAGTCCCTCTCCCTCTCCCGATTCTCATCTTGGTTTAGTTGAATCAAAGCTCTAATTGGGTGAATACATAATGGATAATTGAATTTACCGGTAGGTGCTTGATTTTTTTCTTTGTTTTTTTTTTTTTTTGTTTTTTTTTTTTTTGATTCAGTTGAATTAGAGCCCTAAATATTTTGAAATCGAGTAGTAGTTATTGTCATTGTGTTTGACTAGTTAGTGCTTGGAGATTAATTGTGAAGGTGTGTGTTAACTGTTGATGGTGTTAATGGTGATAGGGGCGAAGAAAGTGAAGAAATTTGATTCAATGACGAAGGGAGGAGTGGGAGGAAGATTGGGCTTAATTTGTGCATTCAATAAAATTACAGAGAAAGAAAAGTGGTTGTTGATATGGCGGTGATGAAGGTATCAGGGAAATTGTATTCGGGTGGCTACGGTGGTGAGTTCGCTGGCCGCAATAATGGTGTGGTGCTGGTTTTTGATAACAATTATGATTATTATGATTTTTAATGAATTATTTTATTAAATGGTAAGTATAAGTTTAATTAATGAGAAAATAATGGATAAAAGAAAAATTATGAACAAATTGCAATTCTGTAACCTGTCTTTTGCTTTTTACACATACCTATTCAAATGACCAAATTACCCTTTAAAAAGCCACGTGTCGTGCACATGTGTTCAATTTCGTTTAAAATTTAATGATTTGTTAGTTTTTACACCAGATTTCAACAAAATGACAAACTTAGGAATCAAATTGACATTTTTTAAAACTTAGCTAGGGTATTGCAACTGTATGTAAAACTCAGGTTATCAAATTGCAATTTGCCCTTTAAATAAACCATCTGAATAATATCCTTTGCCAATAAAACTACCAGAATCCAAAATAATAACCTTATTACACTTAAATGAAAAATCAAATCCTTCCCTAACTAGACATGAACCACTAATAATATTACGACAAATATTAGAAACGTGATGCACTTGATGCAAGATTAGAATGCTTCCATTACTTCAGGTCCTCGCGTCCAGTCCCAAGCATTTTAGCAGCACCATCATTCCCCATCGTCACTGATCTACCACGTTCAGGATGGTAAGACACAAATAACAATTTATCAGCACAAATGTGCACATTTGCCCAGTGTCAACTAGCCACTCGTTGGGTTCATAAACGATAAGGATTTCAGGAGAAGAAATTACATAGTTTGTAATGTCGCTAGTCAAAGCATCAACTCCAAGTGAACCCGCATCAGGATCATCATCCCTAGGTCCGAGCATCATGTTCACATAAGCTTGATCATCATAACCTTGTCGCACCTTTCCTTTCTTGGACGGACAGTCCCTAGAAAAGTGTCTACTTGTTCCACAATTCCAGCAGGTCTGTTTTTGCTTTGCATTTTCTGGATGTCTTTCTTAGGTTCAAGCTTATCATGGTTATCCTTATTCTTAGAGCCAAATTTCACTTATTTCCCTTGGTTCTTGGCATTAGAAGTTATCACATTGGTATTTGACTTCACAAGTACACTAGCACCATTACTGTGGTGCACTTCCTGAATCGATATTGCATTCATAAACTCACTGAGAGACAAGCTTCTTGTACGGTGCTTGAGAGTCATACCAAAATCTTCCCAAGCACGAGGAAACTTCTCAATGATCGACATCATAACGAACTTCTCAGAAAGTTCCATAGATGCAACCTTGAATGATTGCAATATGTTCTGAAATTTGTGCACTTGATCAGTACCAAACTTGCCCTTAACCATACGATACTTTAGGAATTTTGCCACACTGTATTTTTCAACACCAACATCATCAGTGTTATACTTTGTGTCAAGTGATTCCCACAGGAATGCAACAGTGAGAGGAGCAGAGCAATATACATTGAAGAGCACATTCGACTAAAAGAATGCATCCACGAACAACATTGTCCCTCTCCTTCCACTGTTTAACAACAGACACAGAAGCAGGGTCCTTTTCGTTCAGGTTAAGGCAACTTTCAGTCAGCATACCAGTCACTCCCTTTATTGACAACCAGATCTTCATGCGTTCCTGCCAACAGTTGAAGCTCTTTCCACCGAACTTTTCTGGCAGAGATCTGAAGTGCCAACAAGGGACTTGAATGGAGATGCAACAACAGTATTACTGGATGAAGACATGATTCTATTTTCTCTTAGACGGTTGGAATAATAGATTATGCAACGACATATTAAAGATATTTAATTATGGGGCAATCATGCAATAATAGTAACAATTTTATTAAGCTAATAGCAAAACAGAACAACAAGAACGAGAATCAAGAAAAGCAAATAGAAACAAAAACGAAGTTAGAACAATTTATCAGGATTGATCGAGTCGCTTTAGGAAAACTGTTATAAGAGAAAATATTGTCCCCAATTCGTGCAACTTCAATTTCCTCCGAGGATAAAATGTTCACATAATACGTATCAAGAAAGTCTGCACACAGGTACGAATTTAACTGCGACTCTATCTCACTTCGCCTGGATCAAACGCTTGAATCACACAATGAAATAATTGAGAATAGTTTTTTAGAGCAAAAATATGTTGTGTATTTTTCGTATGTATCAAAACTGCAGCAGAAGATTGTATTTATAATTGTATGTGATGACTAGTTTGTTTAGAATAGAACTCCTAAACCTAACCCTAATTTTGGCCGTAAACTGTTGACATGTCTCGTACGATACAAGCCTACAGATTAGTTTCATTCCGTTAGCAACAAGTAAACTTCAAATAAAATTTGACTAAAAAGTAAAGGTTGCCCCGAACCGAACCAATTCTCCCACGCCCGTGTCCGAAGCCGAGACAATCGAGCGCATGATATTGGGGTTCAAGCCACCTATCCGAAGCCGAGACAATCAATCGCATGATATTGGGATTCAAGCCACCTAACATGATACGTGAACAAGGACTCATGAAGTGCCAAACTATTTAAGGCTTTTCAACTTCCTTTTTCATTCCCATATGGAATGACACACCAACAAGCCAACTTAACCAACAAAAGAGATAGTTGCATTCTATTTTTCAT
>JAFEMH010006229.1:0-32500 GCA_022495995.1 Adenophora triphylla var. japonica | reverse complement strand
CGGTTCAATACGGACCACCTAATCATTGAATGAAGCCAACAACCATCAAGATCCTAAACGAAAGCAGCAATAGTAATATTTCAAACCTAAGCTGTCACCAAATTAAGACAGCAATCAATAAACAATTCATTTATGATCTATTATTTTATAAGGGAAAAATAACAAAATTGTTTAAAATGCTCAATGCCGCCTAGCTGAATTACACAAGCACATAAGTCACATGAGAAAAATCCATGAAAAAATGGAGAATGACTCAATGAAGGAGAGAAATAAATATTTTACTAAAGGGGCATTAGAATTTGATTTATAAGAAGACATAAATACAAATAAATATTTTGAAAGGCAAGTGTAAAATTAAATTTATGAATGAAATAAGCTGCACAATGGATTTTAAAAAGTTATTGCATGCAAATGCAATGACTGAATCATGGGATTGGAATAAACAATGTATAATCAAACATAAGAAATATCGAAACAAAACATGAACATGAATTACAGAAACAACACAAACATGAAAATCTCAGTGAAACAGACATGAGAAGATATTAGAGTTGGCAATAAAAAACTTGTGTTTGTCAGAGCCATGTCAGAAACCAGGAAATTGATTAGCAAAAAACACAGAGAATCAAACGCATGCCACAGAAAGAGTGACCCAATTGAAATCCAAAGAAAGGGTAAATGACAACAACCCACAAAACCAAAAAAAATTGAAATTTTGAAATCAAATTAAAATAAAGAATTGAAATCGAAAAGGGAAAGATTCAAGAAATGAAATGGGCACAATGAATAATGGAAATGGGGGAGGGAAAGAGGGGAAAAGGAACTAACATTGGGGTAGAACGGAGGGTAGAAGCCATGAAAACTTTGGGAGATCTGACCGTTGCCGTTGGGGGACGACCAAAAGGGGAATGATACTTGCCTTGCAAATTCATGGGATTAAGCCTCAAAGCCATCTTTGGGGTTCTTGAGAGAGAGAGAGAGAGAGAGAGAGAGAGAGAGAGAGGTGTTTGGGCTCAGGTTTCGTTACCCTCCACACACAAGAAGAAAGAAAGAGAGAGAGAGAGAGAGAGACAGAGAGAGAGAGTGATGGTGGGGCAGGTCAAAGTAATGGCAGCTGACGAGGAGAAGGTTATATACTACTCCGTCCCAATAAGAGTTGCCCATTTTTTTGGCAAGAGTTGTCCATTTTTTGAGCAGTACGCAAATTAAGAAAATTGGAAGAAGTAAAAATGTTGGGAATGTAATTTGAAAATAGAAAAGAGAATGAGTGGAGAGAATAGTAAATTATAATGGTGTTGTGAGTATTAAAATAATGGAGGAGAGAGAATGAGTGGAGGGAATAGTGAAGATTCCTTTGTCAAAAAAGGAAAGTGGAAGCTATTAACGGGACACCCAAAATGACAAAATGGGAAGCTACTATTGGGACGGAGGGAGTATACTCCCACCGTCCATAATGGATGGCCAAAATCGATTCCAGTTGGAAATCGCTAATTTTAATTTGGCAAAAGGGTGAATCTTAATTGGTTCTTACTTATTCTGAATTCGGTTCTGATTATCATAATCTGGTTTTGATACGATTTCGATTTCGGTGCAGTTTTGGTTCGGTTTCAGTTAATAATGAATAAAGAAGCTAAAAGTTATTGAAAAACAAGAAATTTTCGGTTCGATTTCGGTTTCGGTCCGATTCATCATTTATGTGAACCTTAATCTGTCATTATCCAAAACGATTCCGGTTATCCCGGTTTCGATTTTCGTGACGGTTCATTGCGATTTCGGACTTTTCCGATCCGATTTCGATCCGGTTCCGATTCGATTTGGCCATCCATATATACTACGTTCATCCCTAAATGGTTCAAATTAAAAAAAAAAAAAACTGTTTTAAAATAAATATTTTTGTAATTTTTTTTTGACCTTAAAACGATTTTATAACATTTGTTTCTATTCATTTAATTATCGTTAAATTAAATATTTAAAAAATGGATAATAAAAGTATTTATGAATTTATGTTATTAAAATACATAAAAAAACACACATTTTCATCAATGTATTTTATAAAATTTAGACATTCAATTAGGGAGGAAAGAGTATTTTTTTCTCTTTGGCGCTCTATAAAAAATGTTATTATTTCAGAAATTCAGCAAGACTCGCTTTATCTAATGCTTCATAACCCATTTTTTTCTTTCTATATTTTTTTTTTCATATTTGGCACATTTATTATTTAATTATTTTTTATACATAATTTAATAATATTTGTGATGGGGCAGAAAAATTATAAATTGAGTGTGTGTGTGTGTGACTATATGTTATTTGTGTGAACTTGTGGACTCTTCGGTCTCATCCGCCCCTTGTTTTCTCCTCAAAAATTAATGATGGATTGTTTTGTTTTGGCTCCCCTATGGTTTTCCTAAATAGTAGTACTATGCCCTTGGGTTTATCCTCAATCCATTGTTATCCTTCCATCACATTCCCGTTAAAAGAAATATGGTTTGAGGATTTAATGACATTTATACCCTCTAAGAGACTTATAATGAATCGCTCGCTCGTCAAGAGTTAAGTTACAATTTATCCGTTTCTCGATTACTCAACCAACGTGAGCAGCTCCAGGACATATAGGAAAACTACGTATTTTGTTTAACTTGATATCAAACTGTAAATTTAAATAAAATTGTCTAATTGCTCTTTTTAATAAAGGGTAAATTCATCTATAAAGTGAGCCTTATTAACAGAGGTAAACGGATGTTAGTGGTTTGAACTTTAGAATGATTATTTAAATATGAGTGATTATAAAATTGATATTAATGATGGGAAAAAAAATCGAGATGAGGTGTGAATAAGTGAAATACTTTTTCAAATCTGAAATAGACGTATACTCCCTCCGTCCCATAGAACATTACACGTTTACTATTGAGAACGGAAAATAAGGAATAATGTTATTAAAGTAGGTGTTGTGAGTGGGAGGAGAGAGAATGAGTGGAGAGAATAGTAAATTATAATGGTGTTGTGAGTATTAAAATAATGTAGGAGAGAGAATGAGTGGAGAGAATAGTGATTTAAGGTTTCCTTTTTAGGAAAGTGGGACTTTAAAGAGGGACGCCCAAAATAGCAAAAGGGGTAATGTTCTATGGGGCAGAGGGAGTATGTACAAAATTATTGTGTGTGTGTGTGTGGAAGGGGGGTGGGGTTTTCTCGAACCTTCAAACAAAAACCAATAATAGAAAACTAATCAAACTATGAGTGAGGCAAGCCTAAAATAGTAAAATATGCCCAATTTAACGGTAAACTTTAACATTGCTTGACTTGAGGGGTGGTAGTGAAAGAAGGGAAAAGTATGGGCGGATGTTCAGATTTGTCTGACCTTAATGGTGGGTAGCAGCTCAAACTTGACACTGATTATGTTATATTGTTTCAAATTTTGTAATAACTACTCCCTCCGTCTCAAAATATTTATCTCATTTGATTTTTTTTGTTAAACTTTGATCACAAATTTATGAGAGATTAATCATGTTCATAAAATTTTAAAAGTTGTTGTTGATAATATTATTAATGGTGAATCAATAGAAATTTTTAGAATTTCATGAATATAGTTAAATTATCATATATTTGTAATCAAAGTTCAACAAAAAAGTCAAATGAGACAAACATTTTAAGACGGAGGGAGTATTACAGTTAATTTATTAAATCTTTTTCTTTGCTTTAAAAAATAAAATCGATACAGACAAGTTAGATTTTGAAAAGTTAAAAGTGTAATTATTTTTTGGTGAAAATTATAAATTAATACTATGTATTAATGGATTAAAATATAAATTTGTAATTTAAAGATGAGAGATGGATAATAAATAAAGTTCAAATATAGAAAATTATATTTCTTATGTTTTAAGGAGTTATATCATGATAGAATTAATACTTTATTTTAAATTATGATTATTGATGTTGGTATAAACCTTCGTATTAGCTCAAATTCAACGGCAAGTTGTATCCTGTATTATTGAATATTCTAAAAAAGAAAAACAAACACGTAAACTAAGTCGGGGCTTCACCGGCGAATGCCCTACGGTGTTATAGTAAGTATTTGTATTTAGAGAGAGAAATTAATTGATAAGAGTTTAAAGTCAAAAGATGTGTTACCAAAATAATATGAATTATGGCTTGTATTTATAGGTATAGAATTGTAGAGTCCATCTTTGATTATAAAGTTAGTGTGTGAGGAGGATATAATCCTAGTGGAATTATAACTTCTCACAATCCTTGTTTGAGTATAATTAGGTAATATCATTCTACACGTTTGCCTAGCAGGTACGATACTCGGCATGTGATGCTTGGTCGGCCTGATTAGACGCCGAGGAAGAGAGGAGCAAGGATAGGGAAGCCCATTTCCTTGTCCTGGATGGTGACCGAGGGAGGTCTCCTCGTCTTTTGGTGAATCCCTCGTCGGCTTCGTTGGATGCATTGCTCAGCATATGAAAATGTATTATGTGTCTTAGTCATTATTCGTTCTTCTATATATAGGTCAAAATAGTGGGAATGACAAGGAGGCATGGTGAGCAAAGGTAGGGAAGGCCCACTCCCTTTGTCGTAATTGAGACTTGTATGTATCATATTTTTTGCCCAAATCCAATGGGCCTTGCCCGATCATGACCCACGTTCGTACCTCGGTTTATACCGTTCATTGGCCCTCGACTTCCTAGCTCGGTTATGCCGAGAAGAAAGTGGTGCTCTACCTCGGGTTAAATGGATACAAACGGGTTTTCACGAATCATGAGGCATAATCATTTTATCCGCCGGTTATTACACATTGGGTGAAGCGCCCCATTATTGACGAGAACTCGCCAGAAACATTAATTGTGGAGAACAGACGACGCCATAACCCAAATTGTGACCCATATCCGTTCTTGATATGAGTATAAAAGGCCAAATCCATTTTCTTTCTACTCTTTTATCACTGTTTGAATTTGAGAGAGAACTTTTAACCTTCAAAACCGCAAATCGTTCTTGAGTTCTTGCTTGATTTCCTTATCAATTTCTGGTGTTCGTGCTATATTTAGTGTGCACATTTCATCATCAACCTTCGATACAGGTATACATTTCTTTTAATTTCTTCGTATTTTACTTTCGAATTTTTGGGTTTTGGTGTTGTTCTTCGTGGGTTCATTCAAAATCGCCATTGTTGGTGTTATTGAAGCTTTTCTTGAACCAATCTTGTACCTTCCTCTTTCGTAGCCATGGCCCGTACTTGGAGAAGCAACCCAAACGCCTTGTATTGTTACCACACCCAGAATCTTAGGATTTATCAAAGAATCGATCGACCGTGGATGATGTTGAGTCTGAATGAAATCGAGGAGATACTGACGAGGTACCAATCTCCTCGAACCGACGTGCGTTATCCTAGTCGATTTAGGATTGACCGCCTTGACGTTGAAACCCCAAATGTTTTGTTGTTCCACGGTTGGACTGAGATCCTTGACCATATCAACTTATATTACTTGAAGTCTGACCATTTGGAGTGCCCTCCGTTGTTGGGTAAGGATCACTCCTCGGTTTTAATTGATAGGACGAGGAGGGATTCTCTTCCTCGTCCTTAGATTTTGCCTTGGCCAAATTTTGACCTTTGTTCTTTTGTTTGTGCAGCCATGACGGGAAGAGGAAGTAGTACTGCTCGTCCTTAGATTTTGCCTTGGCCAAATTTTGACCTTTGTTCTTTTGTTTTGTTGTTTGTCCCTCCTCGTCATATTATTAACTATCCCTTCTTATTACTTGCAGATTTAACTGAAGAGCAAATCAAAAAGATGGTGGAGGAAATCATTGATCCCCAAGCAAAAGTGAAGTTGAAGAGGAGGACGTCTAGGTCCTCGGCCAGAAGTAAGAGACGGGATAACCCCGTTCATCGTCAAGCAATTTTGTCCACCAAGGACGTTGGGGCGTTGCCCTTGAAGCCGGTGGGGGGGTGCTTCTACCTCCACCAAGGAAGGAAACGACAAGCAGGAGGCCCAAGTCGAGGAGGGGCATAGCTCCCAGGTTCTGGTCCCTGAAGCCGAGGAGGCTCTAAGGCAAGCTGGTCTAGCTGGGAACGAGGAGCCAGAGGCCGTCCAACAAACTCCTGGCCAAAAAAGGCCAAGGACTGAAGCCATTTAAGGAGAGCCTTCCTCGAAAAAGGTTGCTACTGGTTCTTCCTCTGAGGAGGTCACTGCCCGACATGTGAAAACTTATACCGAGGCCGAGGTGGTTGCCAAGGAGTTGTCTGATTACCCCACCATCGATGGGCTTGATATGCAGGCCAGGAAAGGCCCCAAGCTCAGGCTAGGTCGGCATGTAGTCCATCGTGCTATGGACGAGGAATTACTCGACCATTTCATAGAAGCTAAGCCGAGCAGGGAGCACCTGGCCAACAGGAAAGGCCTTATACTCAGCGAGGTAAATCTTCTCGTTATTTTATTTTTTTCCTTCTCGGATTTCATCATACTTGTAGTTTTTTGCTAATAAATTCTGCTTCTTTGTTGTAGCTTGCCATGAATACGGCCTACGAGGCAATAAGGAGCAAAGCGGCCGAAGAGCATGAACAGAAACTTGATCTCTAGATCGAGAAGAACAAGGCCGATCTAGCCAAGACTGTGGAGCTCCTCAAGTCGCTAAGGGCCTAGGTCGATGAGGCAAAGGCGGCTAGGGCAGAGGCCGAGAGAGCTGGAAGGGCGGCCAAGGAGGCGCAAGAGAAGGCCAAGGAGGAGTCCAAAGCCGCCAAGGAGAAGCTAGAAAAGCAAAGGGCCGAAGCGCAGAGGTTAGCCGAGGAGGCTTTATCCAAGTACCAGCAGTTGGAATATTGCATTCCTTCAAAGGAGGTGATGTTGTTGTTCGGTATAAGGTTAGTCCGGCCTTCAGGCAAGCCTTGGCTGAGAAAACAACCACGATGTATTCTGACGGCTACCTTCATTTGGCTAGACGGGCTAAGGTTGATCCTTAGCCGACCTGGGATGCTAGCTCGGTTGATTTGTCATGATTCTTAGGATGAAGCAGCCAGGTCTGGCCATGCCCTCGTCCCTTACTCCAAAAATGCCTAAATGGTGATTGCGGCCCAAGATGCTCGTGAAGGCCGTCCTGCCTGGGTTCCTCCCCCCGTCGATCCTTAGAATATTAATGTGTTGATTGAGAAGATTCAGAACGATAAGGCTTCAGATAGAGAGGAGGGGGAGGCCGAGGAAGCTCATATCGAGCTGATTAAAATCCCTGATATCGAGGTCAACCAAGATGAACGCTTTACAAATAATGATCAGGCTTAGGGTCTTTTTGCTTTGTCTTTGTTGTAATTTTAGGGCCTTCAATGTACTCCAACTTCCTTTATCAATATGAATAAATTTTATTTTCAATTCCTTGTCGTCTATAATGTTTATGCACTTACTTGAAATGCTTTTGACTTGAATGTTTATTGTTTGAATGAATGTTGAATGATTTAAATGTTGAACATTTTGCTAAAGTACCCAACTTTCTTGAGAAGCCGAGGAGGGTCACCTCGTCATTTGTAGCTGATTCTTTTAAACTGAGGAAGCTCATTCAGTTTAGTTGGATGAATAGTGAATTTATTCATCAAGCCGAGGAAGGTACCTCGACCCAACACTTAGGTTGTTTTAGGTTTTATATCTCTATGCCGAGGAAGGTTGTTTGGTCATAGGTATTAGATAATTTTTGAGTACTTGTCTCTTCATTCCGAGTAGGGTCGTTCGCTTATAAGTCAGACAACTTTTGATGTTTTACTTCTCTATGCCGAGGAAAGTCGTTCCGCCATAGTTATTAGGCAATTTTTAGATATTATCTCTCCATGCCGAGGAATGTCGTTCGACAAAGGTCTTAGATAATTTTTAACGTTTTTACCTCTTTATGCCGAGGAAGGTCATTCAATCATATCTCTTATATAATTTTTGATGTTTTTACCTTTGTATGTCGAGTAAGTCGTTCGGTCATATGTCTTAGGCAATTTTTGATGTTTCACCTTTTTATGCCGAGGAAGGTCGTTCGGTCATAGGTTTTAGGCAATTTTTGATGCTTCACCTCTCTATGCCGAGGAGAGTCGTTCGGTCATAGGTATTAGGTAATTTTGTTGGGCGTTTATCCCTTGAATGTCGAGGAGAGGTATACTCGTTTTTTTTCATTTGCCTTGATAAAACAGAATCTTTATTAACTAAAACTGATTATATCAAACTGCAATCCTATTTTACTTAAAAGTAAAGGAAAATACAAACAAGTACTAATTTATTAAATCAAAACAAACTAAAACTAATGATAGTACTTTCGTAGATGATCAGAGTGACACGGATGTTTTAGCTCTTGTCCATCTGGGGTCTTCATTCTGTAGGTCCCTTATCTGATGATTTGAGTGATGATGTAGGGGCCTTTCCAATTTGGGGAGAGCTTGTTTTGTTCTGCCTTTCTTTCAGTAGCTTCAATCTTTCTAAGTATCCAGTCACCAACTTGGAATACTCTTTTGTTGACCCTTTTGTCATGGTAGGCTTTGGTTCTTTTCTTGTAGTTCACCATTCTCATTTGAGAAGCTAGTCTTCTTTCATCTAATAGATCTAGGTCTTGCAGCCTATTAAACTTGTTGACTTGCTCATCATAGTTAGAATTTCTTGTCGTAGGGATATCTATCTCAGCTGGTGTCATGGCCTCAGAACCGAAGGTTAGTGCGAATGGGGTTTCTCCGGTTGGTCCCCGGGTGGTTGTGCAAACTTCTCACAAGGCTAAGGGAAGTTCGTCCAACCATCTGCCATAACTCCCTTCTAGGTTCTTGGTTAGGGCTGTAAGCACCAACTTGTTGGCCGCTTCCAATTGTCTGTTGCATTGAGGACTGCTCATAGATGACTTGATGTATCTGACTCCTAGTCTGTTCAGCTTTATTGTAAATGCCTTAGAGAATTGGAGGCCATGATCTGAAATGATAGTGTGTGGAACCCTAAAGCAACACCAAATGAATTCGTGGACGAAGTTGATTGCATTCCCCTCTGTTATTTTGGCTAAGGCTTTTGCTTCAATCCATTTGGAGAAGTAATCGACTGCCACGATCACGTACTTTCAATTACCTCGGGCGTGGGGAAAGGGTTCGATAATGTCGATTCCCCACATGTCAAATGGCCAAGTAGGAATTATTAGTGTCTGTTCTACTGTTGGCAGTCTAGGAATATCAACGTATCTCTGGCACTTGTCACACTTTTTTACATAGGCTTGGGCGTCATAGCTCAGGTTTGGCCAGTAGTAACCTAGTGTGATGATTTTGTCAGCTAAGGTTCTGGCCCCCGGGTGACCATTACAAATGCTTACGTGGACTTCATCCAAGAGATTTATGTTTCCTTGGTATAGATGCACCTTAGCAGCGGCTTTATAAATGATCGTCTGTATAAGATCCCATTCAACACTGTGAATCTTACTAACTTCTTTTTTATAAGCCTAGTGCGCGCTTCATCTTCTGAGAGTTGGTTCATTTTAATGAAGTACATGTAGTCATCTATCCAACACTTCTCCTCCCCATCTAGGAGCATTACTCGTAGTATTTTGTAGGCAGGTTCTTTGGCAAAGACTATGAGTTGGTTAGAGTCAGTATCTGCCACGTCAATAGTTGCCAGTTTAGATAGAACATATGCCACTTGATTATCCTCTCTTCCTATCTGACTTATTTCAAAAAATTCCAGCTTTTTCATCATGTCTAGGATGAGGTCCTTGTACTTTGTAAGTATGAGATGTTGAGTATTATACTCCCCCTTTATTTGCTTGACTACGAGTTGGGAGTCACAGAAGGCGGCAATTTTGGTTGCTCCATAGAAGGATGCCAACTCTATGCCAAATATTAGGGCCTCGTACTCAGCTTGATTGTTGGAAGTAGGGAACTTGAATCTGATTATGTCTTGGATGGTGTGCTCCCTATTGGGACTTGCTAGTACAACTCTAGCTCTGCTTTTTTCCTTAGTGACTGAACCATCTGTGTATATGACCCAGCAGTTGGATGGGAGCTCGATGGTCGGTTCTTCCCCCGTAGGTTTTTTGCGCTTACGGGAGGTGGGGTCGTGCTTGCCTATGAAGGCGGTTTCGACCATAAAACCAACCAGAGACTGTGCTAGGAGTGTCCTCCTATGTTGGTATCTGCTATCAAACTCAGTGATTTCGATAAACCAATTAAGTAGATGTCCTGAGCAATACAACTTATGCAAGATTTTCTTCAGGGGCACATTGGTATACATAGTTATGGGATGTGTAGAAACGTATGCTCGTAGCTTTCTTGCTGCTATAACTAGGGCGTATGATATCTTCTATGCGTTAAAGTATCTGCTCTCCACATCTGACAATGCCTTGAAGACATAATAGATTGGTTTATGAGTGGTTCCTTCATTCCGGACTAGTATCGCAGCTATAGCATGGTCCGTAGCTGCTAGAAAGACATACAACATCTCTCCAGTAATTGGGCTGCTCAACAAAGGAGGGGATCTCAAGTACTCCTTCAACTGTTTGAATGATTCTGAGCATTCAGATGTCCAGGAGATGCTTTTGGTCCCCTTTAGGACTTTGAAGAAAGGCAGCGATTTTTCCGCAGACTTTGCAATGAATCTCCCAAGGGCAGCTATTCTTCCGTTCATCCTTTGAACCTCCTTGATGCTGGTAGGTTCTTTCATGACAATCAAGGCTTTGATTTTCTCCGGATTCGCCTCAATTTCTCTTTGTGATACCATAAAGCCTAGGAACTTCTCGGCTGTCACCCCGAACACACATTTACTTGGATTGAATTTCATGCTGTTAGTACGTAGGTTGTCAAAAGTTTCCTCAAAGTCTGGGTCGTGACTACCACTCCTTATCTTGATGACCATGTCATCTATGTAGCTTTCCATGTTACGGCCTATCTGTTCTCGAAAGACTTTGTTGACCATGTATTGGAAGGTTGCGCCCACATTTTTAAGTCTGAAGGGCATTAATAATAGTGTAACAATAAATTTCTCCAGCTGCCTAGAAGGATGTTTTTTTTTTCAATTCTTACTCAGCCATTTTTATCTGGTGATAACCAGAATAGGCGTCTAGAAAGCTGAGAGTTTTATGTTCAGCAATGGAGTCCACCAGCTTGTCAATTCTAGGGAGTGGGTAACTGTCTTTCGGGCAGGCCTTGTTGAGATCTGTGAAGTCTACACACATTCGCCACTTCTTTTATGTTTCTTGACCATCACAATGTTGGCCAACCAAACAGGGTATATTGCTTCCCTGATGATTCTAACACTAAGTAATTTCTGCACCTCTTCTTTGATTGCATTTTCCTTATCGTTTGCAAAAATTCTCCTTGTCTACTTGATAGGTTTAGCAGACATGTCAACTTCCAACTTGTGGACAACTACCTCTTCTTTTATCCCTCTCATATCCTCGACCTTCCAGGCAAATACATCCAGATTATTTTTAGAAGGGTGATGATTTCCTCCCTTTATTCCGGGAAGAGCTGGCCCTCAATTATTATTTTTTGCTCTGGGTAGTCGGGATTGAATGTGATTTCTTCCAATTCGTCCACGGGTTCCATTTATGGACCATCTCGAAATTGCAAGGTCTCAATGATTATTTCTCTAAGCCTTCTACCTTCCTCACCATTTATGTCTAGGTCTTCCATCTCGACTAATTCATCTACGTTCGATGGCTCTCATCGTCTCAAGTCAGGGTTAGCCCCCGAGTTCTGGCCGTTGACGAGATGAGGGGCTATATTTGGGATGGACAAAACTGTGTCATTGCTTTCGTGGACATCTAGAATCAAGTGTTCCTCTTCCTCTATTTTGACAATCAGATTCAGCCTAGAACTGGTGCTGGTAGTCTTTACAGACTTAGAGATTTTTAGATTTTCCATTAGCGTGTCTACCTTAACCTTTCTGGATGTTTTTTTGCTCTTTATCACATGCTCCAAGAAGTTCTTGAGTGTCGCCCTCACGCATCCGACTCCAGCACAAGTAGGGAATTTAACTCGTTGGTGAGGGAGGGAGGCGACTAACTCGAGTTTGCCTTGACTTGGAATGCCTATGATGTCATGTTAGTAACTTGTGAAGTCCATGACCACAAATGTTACTGTGGCCTCTGCACGAAAGGGATGTTCCCCCATTTCCAGCAATAAGTCAATTGTCCCCATGGCCCTGACTTTGTGGTTGGTGAAGCCTTCTAGTCTTCCAATGTATGCTTCTAGCATGCTGTCTTTCAGGTTCATCTTCTGTAAGGTGGAATAATATAGAATGTCTCTGGAGGCCCCCGAGTCAATGAAGAGTCTCTCGGATTAACAATTATCAATCCTCCCTTTGATCACAAGGGGTTGTTCGCGACCCGCTCGACTTACGGCTATCTCATTAGGGGAGAAGTTGATGACTTCCCCCTCCTTATGAATACAGGAGGGGATGTGATAGACTTTACTTAGCTTATGGATATGATATTTCAATTTTTTATTGGAAACGGTCTCCTCCCTTATAACATGGAGCTTAGCCCTATGAGGCCTATCTTCCCTTTCATCATCTTTGTCATCGTCATCATCATCGTCATCCTTTCTTTTTCGCTTGTTATCATTTCTCATAACGTAGCGATCAAGTTTTCCTTCGTCTACCCATCTCTGGATCATTCTCTTGAGGGAGATGCAATTCTCCGTGTCGTGTTTGTGGTCCTTGTGGAAGGCACAATACTTGGAGTTGTCACGGGTGTACTTTGTTCTTTCATCGAGTGGTGGGGGACTTGGTAGATTCACCAATTACATGATCTCTATTATAGGCTTGGTGAGGGGGGTAAAAACTTCGGCTTTTTCAGTAGCCCGAGTTCTATTCTTCCCCTTGTAGCTACTTACATTTGAAGCCTGGTGGTGCCACTGCCACCTACATTTGCTTCTGGTTTTTCAAACCTCTTTTTTACTTTTCTCTTCTGCCATAGCTGTGGCGTAAGCCACATTGTATAGATCGGACTTTGACTTAGGTTCTTTGGCAGAAAGTTCGTCAATCAATTACCTGAATCTTAGTCCGGATTTAAAGCAAACAATCACCTCCTGGTCTGTCAGGCTCTCCTCTACTTGGTCTGCCATGATTCTGAATCGATTGTAATAACTCAGTGTTGTTTAATTATTCCCTTGCTCAATGTTAGCAAGATCTGTCAGTCTTTTCTTTCTCTTTCCTACTATTGCAAAGTGGTACAGGAACATGTTTCTAATGATTTTCCAGCTATCGATGCTTCCCTTCTTTTGTTCATGAAACCAAGATAAAGCTATTTCGGAGAAGGTACTCGCAAAATCCTTGCAGATAATATCATCTGCCTTGGTGAGGAGGGCCATAGTGGATTCAAAACTTTGCATATGGTCCCGTGCATCTGTGGTTCCCGCATATTTTTAAAAAATTGGGATTTTAAAATCAGGATTAGGAGGTAGATCATTAATTTGCTGGGAGAAAGGACGGGTGGTACTGGTATCATCATCATCTACTTCCTTCCTCCCCATTTCAATTTCATCTAGTCTCTTTTTCAAGAGGATAATATATCTTGCATCGATCCCCGAGCTAAAATGATAACTACGGTGGGTCCTTTATTTCTTTCTGTGTCCATTCACTCTATTGTCTTCCTCATGTTCCTGGTGATTATCCCTATGTCCAGATGGTGCTCTATCCCTTATAGGTGCCATTTATGTATGGGGAGGAGTCCTATGACGAGGAGGGCTCATAGGCCGAGGAGGGCTCCTGTGCCGAAGAGAGGGGGTATAACGAGGAGGGGATTTTTGCCTTGCCTGACTAAGCCTTGCTATCAAGTCAGCAGAATTAACCTCATGGTCCCTATGATGGTTCAGATGATTTCTCAAATCCTCATTGTTTCGTGTGTATTCCATGTACAGGAGCCTTATGACGAGCAGGGACATATTGGGGGTTTTGTTTGGATCTACCAGCAATGCCATGATGAGGGGGATGTTGGCCAGGAGGAAGATTTTCTCTATTCCCCCGACTACCATTCCTGTCAAGATGGCTTTCCCCTCCAAGGGAATTTCCATTCCTCGTGGGCCTCATGAATTCAGCCAGGGAGTGCTAGGATCCAATTGTAGCAAGACATTTTGTGTTTCATAAATGCATTGCACAGTTTCCATCTGTTGATGCAAGAGAGTTTTGCGGTCAACTTGGGTGGGGAGCCCAGTGCCCCCTTGGGCGGCATTCCTCCCCGTCTGGCTGCCGGCTGGTCTTCCTCGACGCCGACCACAAGGAGGGTTTTGTAGCACTGCCTCGGTTATTGGTTGTCCCCTAAAATGCAAATTCATTCCTGGGGGTGGTAGCCCATCAATCAATGGTGGAGTAAGAGGTAATTCCCCATTGGCAAGAGATAAAGCAGTCCTAGTATTACCATGAGTCTCCTCCACATCAATATTATCGAGATCAGGAGTAATACTAGAAGTATGTACATATTCCATTAGGAGTAGGAGAATAAAGCATAATTTTTCAACCTATTCCACGGATAATACGAATCGCTTCCCGGCAATGGAACCAAACTGATGATGCCAAAATGTTCAAATCAGCCCAAACCAGCAGCAGTTTGTATCCTGTATGATTGATAGCCTGAAAAAGAAAAACAAACACGTAAAGTAAGCAGGGGCTTCATCGGCGAAGGCCCTTCGCCGAGTAAATATTTTTCTAGAGAGAATAATCAATTGATAATAGTTTAGAGTCAAAAGATGTGTTATCAAAATAATGTAAATTATAAATTGTATTTATAGGCATAGGTGTAAGTACCCCAATCCGCACCGCTCTCCATCCGAGCATACGAAAAACACTAAGAGTTCACTTCCCCGCGATTATGAAAATCCGTAACTTCCCAAAGACCAAACTGATCAAAGCAAACCAAAAGAGGGACTTTCCAGGCATAAAAAACATCAAAAAGGCCCTGCAGGAATGACACAAAAGTCAAAAAGTTGTCAGATTACAGCTTAAGCTGTGCGGACCTCTTTGTTACATGATAGGTCCGCACGGACCTGTTTGTCAACACTGAAATTACCCGATCCGTGGTCGGACGGCATCTCTCATTTTTGAAGGTGTGCTGTTTTTGTAGAGTCGCCACGCCGTTTTGATTGTGCCTAAAATATTGAGGAAAAGGCTTCTTTTTTTTGTTGTGTGATGAGATTTTTGAGTTCGGAGGTCAGGTTACGCCTCGGAAAGAGATAGTTGAGCTCACCCAAGTCGCCTCATATACACGAGTCTTTCAATACCCTTCTTTTTTTAAATGTTGTGTGTGTGTGTGTGCTTTCAAAAATGCATTTTGAGAATGATGTCTACATTGCAGACGATGTATTTAAAAGAAATATTTAAATACTGAAATTAATTAAATGAGATTTGGAAGGAGGTCTTACCAATATTGGTTTGCGTCTATCTTCCTCGGGGGAATGTGGCTGATTTGGAACGTCTGGGGGTCGATCGGGGCGGACTGGGATTGCCTCGGGATAGACCGGTGTGTGCCAGCAGAGCTTTGGGATGGACCGGTGTGTGCCGGTAGAGCTTCAGGATGCTTCGGGAGCGCCTCGGGATGGCTCGGGATGGACCGACAGATCTTCGGGATGCCTCGATATGGATCGGCAGGGCTTCGGGATGTTTCGGAATGCCTAGGGATAGACTGACAAAGCTTCGGGATGGCCCGGGAGCGCCTCGGGAAGGCTCGGGAGCGCCTCGGGATGGATCAGCAGAGCTTCGGGATCACTAGGACGGGTCAGGATGCCTAGGGAAGGACCAATAGAGCTTTGGGATGCTTCGGAATGGTTTTTGAATGCTTCGGGATGGACTAGTATGGGTTGGCAGAGCTTCAGGATGCTTCGGGAGGGACCGATATGTGCCCGTAGAGCTTCGGGATGCTTCGGGATTGCTCGGGATGCCTCGGGATGGCTCGGGACGGCTCGGGATGCCTAGGAAGGGACCGAGTTTCGACTGGAATCGCTTTGGGAGGACTTGATTGAATGAGAAAAGTACTAGAACCTATGAGGTTTGACTGTGTGATTTTTTGTGTTTTTTTTTAGAGTGTAACGGGGGGAGAAGAAGACTCGATATTATTTAGGCAAAGTATCAACGGAGAATTCTCCGATTTGCGTCTATGTAATCTTCAGCAGTCCCCAAATTCACTTTGGTCAAAACCTTCTCGGCAGCTTGGGCCCGGTTTTCCTCTCGTTTGACAACATGCTTAAAGATTTGCTTAATGTATTGTTCATTTAATGTGTCTGCGTCTTTATCAAGTGAGTCATTATTAACTGTTTTTGATTAGTTAATTTATCATTTGTTAAAGTGGCAATGAGGGGATACTCACAGAGGTCAAATTTTTTTATTTATTTAATGCAAAGGGGAATACAGTTTTTGCTACAAACGCATAATCTTCAGGCGTAAAGGCCGTCAGACGACTCGAGAGACTCAAAATTAATCACGACAGACTCTAAGTGAGAGGGTACGAGGGTCGAAAGGCTTTGCGCTGCAGTCCCCAATCATTGAGCAGAAGTGGTCACGATTTTGAGCTGACCCTTTCCAGAGGATAACGTTGTCCTTTTCGCCTATCTTGTTTTGATTACTCGCTGAGAGTACAGAGGACTCATCCATGCTAAATGCCACCATGTTCACCCTATCATTTCTGGGGAATGGATTTCCGACTGTGTTGGAACCGCGGGAGCGTTCCAACTTTCCTTCTTCAATTAGCCCTTGGACCACTTGTTTCAGCACGAAGCAATTGTCGGTGGTATGGCCGGGGTAGTTGTGGAAGGCACACCGTTTGCTCATGTCCAAGTTGGGATTGAGAGTCTTTGGCTAGAAATTTTCAAGCGGTTTGAGGATGTTCCATTTTACCAATGCTTCGAACACTTGGCTCAGGGGCATCTCGAGGTTATCAAAGTGCTGAAAATGGTGTCGTTTATTCCTCGGGGGTGCTTGGTCACGGCTTCTATGGATTTCATTCTGAATGTAGTGGAATGCCTCGGTAGCCCTTTTTCCCTTGTTTGGGGCAGATGCCGAATTAGGCGGGACTGCCTTGCAGCGGTAGGAAGAAGCAGGACTGGATGTTGTTTCCTTTGTGCTCAAAGCTTTTTCAAACTTGGTACCGGCATTGACCATAGCACGAAGATCAGGATAGGGGTAGTGGCTGATCAATGTCCTCAATGATGGTTTGAGGCATGAGTGGAAGATGTCCGTCTGTTCTTCCTTGGATAGGAGGCCCACTATCTCGCTTAACTTCCAATTCCATCTTTTGTAAAATTCCCTCACCAGCTCATCATATTTCTGCTCAGTGGCTTGCAGGTGAAGCCGGTTTGTTTCCCACTTGAGGTTAGCACGGTATTTCTCCAGGAAGATGTCACTTATTTGCTCCCAGGTGGAGCGTTTTCTACTTTTACTTTAAGAAACCACCTCAAGGACGTGTATTTTAGGGAGCGTTGGAAGTGATCTGCCATTTGTTGAGGGGTAGCACCTTTGGTCCTCATATCTAAGACATAGGTATTGATATGGGTCCTCGGGCATTCCGTCCCATCAAAATTTTCCATTTTTGGCATCTTAAACTTTGTGGGGAGAGGAACCACCTTACTTGGATCCGTGGGCATGAGTGAGTCTCTCCGCGAGTTGGCCATTTTCCCTTGCATCTCATTCATTTGTTCGACCAACCAAGCCATATGAGGGTCACTAGGCAAAGGTAGGCTGCCATTTTTCGGGATAGAAACCGAAGGCGGAGGTGGATTGGTTGACGGGATTGCCATTCGGGAATCTTGGGGAGGCAACTGAGTGTATACCAATCCGTATCCTGGATTGCTGAAATTGGAGCCGGGGGCGTGATTGCCTGGACCACCATGGGTTGTGTTTGGGAGCTGAGGAAATATCTCATTAGCCCCAAGAGGTAGTCTAGCGGGTGGCAGATTCGAAATGTCTGGGTATCCACTCAGTATGTCTGTCCCTGGCAGGCATTGGGATTTCAAGTTGTGGGTGCGGGGCTCATATAGAGGCAATGGATTGAATCTCGGGGGATATTGAGAGAAATTGGGATATGGGGGAGCGGGCCCATAGGTGTGCTGGTGATATTTAGTTTGCGAAGCGAAGCTAGGAAACTGATTGTGCTGGGGTTCGCAGATCGGAGCTGCTTAACTGAGGCTCGAATGGAGCTTTGAGCGGGAGCTACTTTGCATGGCCGGATTTTCATAGCTTTGTGGAGGAGGGACCTGCTGATAGCTTTGGGAAACCGGGGGATCAGGCATGTCTTCGTCTTCTATGTGGATGAAGGTCCCATCGGTTTGGGGAACCGCAACAGCCCCGCGACGGCACATGGTGTAGGGGTGGCTTGGTAGGTATACCAATTGTATTTTGCTAATACCATGTACCTACCAAGTTTAACTTGGTACATAAAAATCTATACCGTTACCAACCGACTAAGTCGGTATACCAACTAATTTGGTATGGTAGGTACTCGGTTAGTACCACTACAAGAAAAATAGCTTTTAGCGACGGAAAAATCCGTCGCTAAAAGCCAAAAATCCGTCGCTAAAGGCATTTAGCGACGGATTAGCGACGGAAAAAATCTGTCGCTAAAACCCTTGTCGCTAAATATCAACGACAGATTTTTTGGCTGTCGGTAAAGTAACGACGGATAATTCCGTCGCTAAAACTCAAAAATCCGTCGCTAAATATCGAAGAGGAACGACAAAATTAATGTATTGGCGACATTAATAACGACGGATTTAACGACGGAAATTTCCGTCGCTAAAATTTATTCCAAATTTTCACAATTTTTTTAATTTTTTTAAATTTTCTTTTTTCAATATTTTATATTTTTTATATATCAAATTAGCGACGGATATTTCCGTCGCTAATTTGATATTTTTTATTAAAAAATAATATATATATATATATATATAAGTATATATTATTTTTGTAAATATTTTTAACTCAGTCCCTTAAATTTTATTTTTCTCAAATCAGTCCACTAGGTTTTATTTTTCTCAAATCAGTCCATTAGATTTTATTTTTCTCAAATCAGTCCCTTGAATTTTATTTTTCTCAAATCAGTCCTTGATATTTTCTAGAGTCACACTTTAGTCCCCTAAACTTCTCTTATACCACAACCACCACCTGCCACCATCAACCACCCTTCACAACCACCATTCACCACCACTTGGAACAGCAGCTCTAAATCACTTAGCTTACAGCACACAAATTCCTCTCTCTTCTCTACAGCCAGAGACCATAGCATCCTAAACTTCGCTCATTATAAAAGCATATATAATCACACTCTCTCTCTCTCTCTCTCTCTCTCTCTCTCTCTCTCTCTCTCTCTTCCATACACAATCAAACACCCAGAAATTGAAAACCAATCCAGATTCGTTTTCTGGAGACTAAAAAAAAAACCGAAAAACAACTATGCTAGAACAATCACAAATCCAAAACCAAAAACAAAGCCAAAACAAAATTATCAACCTTCTTCTACCAACACAACCGGCGACGATGACATGGAAAATTCGAGATAAAGCCACAAATCAACGCAGGCGGTTGGGGAAGAAGAAAGGGAGAGAGACGCGAGGGGGAGAGAGAGAGGGGAAAGAGGGTAGAGCGACGGGAGGGGAGGTGGAGGGGCGGCGACGGAGGAGGAAGACGGCGTTGCGAGATCTGATGAAGGGGAGGGAGAGAAAGAGAGACGGTAGGGGTTGAAATCAATGGTCGAACATAAATTATTTAACTTTATATGGCAGCTGACTGCACATACATGAGAATTGACGAGGAACCTTGGAAACAACCTCTTCCCGCTAATGATGATACCGTGGTGGTAGAAATCTCACATTTGGGCCAAGTTAAGATGCTTGCAACCCATGATTGCAGATCCAAGAGTGTTTACGATCCTTCCACTCCGAGCAGCCATGGAGCTGATGAAGATGATAGTAGTGATGAAGAAGAAGACTATGTTCTTTGAAGGGGAAGAGGAAGAAGGAGTGAAGAAGGGGAAGGTGGGCATTGTTTTTGGGTGTGGAGAGGATTGAAGGAGAAGGAGATGAGGGAGGCGGTGAAATGAAAACTGAATGGGACGGATTAGAGCTGGGAGGCGCAGAAAGAATGAGATGAGGGAGGGGTTTGTTTAGGGTTAGGGAAAAAGTGGGTGAATTAGGGCCATTGGATTTTAGTGTGAAATTAATGGTGTAGATTGATTTATTGGTAATCCATGTGAACATTAATGAACCAATCAAAGGAAAGTGTAGTTTTATTTTTATGGAATGAAGTATTGCCACTTCTTATATTTATTTGTATTTCACAAAAAAAATCATCATAATTATAAAATAATATTATCTCATAATAATAATTGAAAAAAATAAAAATATTAAATAATTATAACATTAATAGTAATAGATAATTAGTAATAAAATAAGTAAATATCTAGAAGAAGGGTCATTACTAATATTATAAATTATTAATAATAAGTAATAATTGAATAATACATGTTAGAAATAATAATAATAATACTTAATAATAAATAGTAATAATACATAATATCAAAAAATAAATGTTTTTATATTATACACTTTTATTTCTTTAAAAATTATTAGTAATAATACTTAATAATAATACTAATAATGATGTTATTGTTAATTATTCAATTAAATAATTGAATATATAATTATTATTATATAATTAATAATAATACTTAATAATAATATTAATAATAACTAGTAATAATACATAATATCAAAAAAGTAAATATTTTTATATTATATACTTTTATTTCTTTAAAAATTATTAGTAATAATACTTAATAATAATACTAATAATGATGTTATTATTAATAATAGTACTTAATAATAATATTAATATTAACTAGTAATAATACATAATATCAAGAAAGTAAATAATTGAATATATTAATAATTATTATTATATAATTAATAATAATACTTCATAATAATATTAATAATAACTAGTAATAATAATGATTCTATTGTTAATTATTCAATTAAATAATTGAATATATTAATAATTATTATTATATAATTAATAATAATATTAATAATAATATTATATAACTAATAAAAATAATATTATATAATTAATAATAATACTTAAGAATAATATTAATAATAACTAGTAATAATAATGATGCTATTGTTAATTATTCAATTAAATAATTGAATATATTAATAATTATTATTACATAATTAATAATAATATTAATAATAACTAGTAATAATGATGATATTGTTAATTATTCAATTAAATAATTGAATATATTAATAATTATTATTATATAATTAATAATAATACTTAATAATAATATTATATAATTAATAATAATACTTAATAATACCTTATAGGGTATACTCATACCTTATACCCTATAGGGTATAGGGTATAGGAGCTTAGTGGCATAGGAGTATACCACATAGGGCATAGGGTATAGGGTATACCACATAGAGTATAGGGTATAGTATAGGGTATAGGGTATAAGGTATACCACATATGGGGCGTAGGGTATAGGGCGTAATAGGGTATAGGGTATATACATAGGGCATAGGGTATAGGGTATACTACATGGGGCGTAGGGTATAGGGTATACCTATGTATGGCATAGGGTATAGGGTATAGGGTATAGGGTATAAGGTATAGGGTATAGGGGCATAAGACAGTCATGCCACATGGGGCATAGGGTATAGGGTATACCCCATATGGGGCGTAGGAGTATAGGGTATAGGGTATATGCAGCATGTGGCATAGGAGTATAGGGTAACATAGTACATAGGGCATATGGTATAGGCCGTAGGGTATAGGGTATACCACATAGAGGCATAGGGTATAGGTATACCACTATAGGGCAGGTGGTATAGGGTATACCCTATAGGAGCGTAGGGTATAGGCCGTAGGGTATAGGGTATACCACACTATAGGGGCATAACAGATAGTGGTATACCCTGTAGGGTATAGGGTATACCACCGTAGGGCGTAGGGTATAGGGTATACCTTTTATGGCGTAGGGTATAGTGGTATAGGGTAGGCATAGGGTATAAGGTATAGGGTATAGGGCATAGGGTATACCACATAGGGGCATAGAGGCGTAGGGTATACCACATGAGGCATAGGGGCGTAGGGTATAGGGTATACCCTATGGGAGGCATAGGGCATGGGGTATAGGGCATACGGCGTAAGATTTAATAAGGTATACCCTATAGTGGTATAGGGTATAGGGTATAGGGTATAGGGTATACCACTATATGGCGTAAATTTATGGTATAGGGTATAGGGTATAGGCGTATAAGGGTATAGGGTATCTATGACCTATACCTCTATAAAGGGTATATATGGCGTAGGGTATACCACATAGGGCATAGGGTATAGGGTATACATTTATATGGCATAAGGTATATGGTATAGGGTATAGAGGCGTAGGGTATAGGGTATACCACATGCCCTATACCTATAAGGACAGGGTATATGGTATAGGGTATAGGGCATAGGGTATAGGGTATACCACATGCCACATACCTATAGGCATAGGTGGTATAGGGCGTAGGGTATAGGGCGTAGGGTATACCCTATAGCATGGGAGTATAGGGTATAGGGCATAGAGGCGTAGGGCATGGGTATATGGTTTACCATAGAGGCATAGGTATAGGGTATACCATATAGGCATATGGTATAGGCCATAGGGTATAGGGTATACCCACATAGAGCATAGGGTATAGGGTATACCACATAGTGGCGTAGGGTATAGGCCATAGGGTATAGGGTATACCCATGGGGCATAGTGTATAGGGTATACCACAGCAGGGGCATAGGGTATAGGGTATACCCCGTAGTAGGAATAGGGTATAGGGTATACCTTATATGGCGTAGGGTATAGGGTATAGAGGCGTAGGGTATAAGGTATAGGGTATAGGGCATAGGGTATACCACATAGAAGCATAGAGCGTAGGGTATACCACTATAGAGGCGTAGTGGCGTAGGGTATAGGGTATACCACTATAGGGCATAGGGCGTAGGGTATAGGGCATAGGGTATAAGGTATACCACTATAGGGTATAGGGTTATAGGGTATTACCACATTTATATGGCGTAGGAGTATAGGGTATAGTGGTATAGGGCGTAGGGTATAGGGTATATCACATGACCTATACCTCTATACTATAGGCATACAGGTATACCACATGGGGCATAGGGTATAGGGTATACCACTATATGGCGTGGTAGTATATGGTATAGGGTATAGGGGCGTAGGGTTATAGGGTATACCACATGCCTATACCTATAGGCATAGGGTATATGGTATAGGGTATAGGGCATAGGGTATAGGGTATACCACATGCCTATAACTATAGGGCATGTGGTATAGGCATAGGGTATAGGGCATATGGTATTATACCACTATAGGGCATAAGTATAGGGTATACCCTATAGGGTATAGGTATAGCCAGGCATGTGAGTATATGGTTTACCACATAGGGGCATAGGGTATAGGGTATACCCCATGGGGCATAGGTTATAGGGCATAGGGTATAGGGCGTAGGGTATAGGTCAGAAGTGGGGTATAGGGTATACCACTATAGGGTATAGGCATGTAGGGTATAGGGTATAGGGTATACCTATGGGGTATATAGGCGTATGGGTATAGGGTATACCTTATACCACATACCTATAGGGTATACCATATAGGATATACCCTATACCCTATACCATATACTATATAGAATTAATTGGTATACCCTAAAGGGTATAGGGTATACCCTACATATGGTATACCACCATACCACTATAGGGTATAGGGTATACCTTATAGGGTATACCCTATAGGGTTTAGAATTAAGGGTTTAGGGTTTATGGTTTAGAGTTTAGGATTTAGGGTTTAGGGTATAGAGTATAGGGACGGGTAAAATTATTTAATTTTTATTTATAAATGTATAGTGTTTTTTTTTTTTTTTATGAATATAAATTAGTATTTTGGAAATTTTTTAGTATTGAAGTTTTTTTTCAAAAAGTTATATAAAAAAAGTTAGAAAAAAAAAATAAACAAATGAAAGTATAATAAAGAAATCAGGGACGGGTAAAATTTTTAATTTTTATTTATAAATGTATAGTTTTTTATTTTTATGAATATAAATAAATATTTTGGACACTTTTAGTATTGAAGTTTTTTCAAAAAGTTATATAAAATAAGTTAGAAAAAAATAAACAAATGAAAGTATAATAAAGAAATAAGGGACGGGTAAAATTCTTTAATTTTTATTTATAAATGTATATATATATATTTTTTTATGGATATAAATAAATATTTTGGACATTTTTTAGTATTGAAGTTTTTTTCAAAAAGTTATATAAAAAAAGTTAGAAAAACTAAACAAATGAAAGTATAATAAAGAAATCGGGGACGGGTAAAATTTTTTAATTTTTATTTATAAATGTATAGTTTTTTTTATTTTTTATAAATAGAAATAAATATTTTGGACATTTTTTAGTATTGAAGTTTTTTTCAAAAAGTTACATAAAAAAAGTTAGAAAAAAAGTTATTTAAAAAAAAAAAAACAATTTCCGTCGCTAAATCCGTCGGTAATTTATTTTTGTAAAATCCGTCGCTAAATCCGTCGGTATTTTAAAATAAAAAATATTTTTTATTTTTTATTATTTAGCGACAGAATAATTCCGTCGGTAATTTATTTTTGTTAAATCCGTCGCTAAATCCGTCGCTAATTTTTTTTTAAAAAATATTTATTTATTTTTTATTTATTTAGCGACAGAAAAAATCCGTCGTTAAAAAATTTTGTAATCCGTCGTTAATCTGTCGCTAAATCCGTCGCTAAAATAGGCGGGCTTTTTTGGCGCCACTATTGCGACAGATTAGTGACAGATTCATGTCTGTCGCTAAAATCCGTCGCTAATCCGTCGCTAAATCCGTCGGTAACTGATTTTTTCATTTTATTTTGCTTTCGTCGTTAATCCGTCGCTGTTCCGTCGCTAATAGCGACAGAATTTGGTCCGTCGCTAATTTCCGTCGCTATTTCGCAGTTTTCTTGTAGTGTACGGTTGGTACTAGACTCTACCAAATGTAAATATAAAATAACACTTTTTCCATTAAGACCAAATAAATATAATAGTACATCATTATAAAATTCAAAAGAGATTATAACATAATAATAGATCCCAAAGTGCATATAGCTATAAGACATAACATTAAAATAGTGCTAAATGACATTGTTCAAAAGAAAATAAGAGATACACTATCGCCTACAAATTGTTTCCCTTGTAACACTGGTGGCCCAAAAACTATGTAGCACAAACCAAGTGACTAGTGACCATCAAGCTCCCAAGCACAACAAATATAAAGTTGGTGCAACACCTGATAAGGGGAAAAGGAAACAAGAGGTTAAATAAAGGCTTTGAATACAACAACAGTGAAGCTAACTTGATCATGCACAAAGTGGCTAATAATCTGCCATGTTCATAAGCCCCAAACCTGAAGTTAATAGTATCCCTTAATATAACATGATGTATTTTGTGATGTGAAAAAATCATTTCCTTTCTGGAGTTGATGCTAGATTGGATTTAATTTTTCTCTACTATGAGCTTCTGTATAGTTCTGGAGCTGCCCTAGAATAACTAGTCAGAGGGAGTATAGTGAAAAGAACATTTAGAAGATTATAGCCAGCATAATCTGAGAAAGAAAGTCAAAATGTTAAATTAGGTTAGACTTATTTTTATATTTAATATTTTTTTTATTATTTATATGAAAATTAGCATTTAAAAAAAAAATTATAATTGGTACTCGATATACCAACCAATATTTAACTTATGTACCATGTACCAATCAATAATATATAATTGATACGGTAGTACCATACCAACATTTCGGTATACCAATTATCATGTACCAATTATAATTGGTACGGTTGGTACACAAGTTGGTTGGTACGAATTTGAAAATTTTGCCAGCCCTAGCATGGTGTCTACAATCCAAGCTTGCTGCTCTTCTTGGCACTTCTTAAGGGTTTCAAAGGCTTGCAGTACCTCCTCCATTGTCTGGAGATTTCTCAGAGGCAGAGTACGATTTCCCTGACTGTTATCTGTCGACCCTGCCAAGGGAGAGTAATGGACTGTTCGGACTGCTGAACCGGAAGGGCTGTCGGACCTTGTGACCTCGATACTGAAAAGATGGAACCCGGGCACTCTCAACCACTCTCGGTTCGCTGGAGGGGGTGAAAGGTAGGGTTTAGACTCAGGAGGGCTTTTTGGATGGAGGGGGAAAGCTCATGCGACATGCAGTTTCGCTTTTTTTTTATTTATTTACTTAAAACATGTTTTCTCATAATCCTAAATGGGTTGGAAAAGATTGCTCTTCTTTTTCGCCACTATTCTAGATCCTGTGTCAGTGGAAACCATCACTACGGCTATAAGCCCCTCATTTTGCACCTGTATTTTGACTTTCCAGGGTGGACAGCCTCGGGCGAGAGTCCTATAGGGCAAGCGGTTTCCACCGGCCAAAAGAAAGATGAACCTAAGGACCGAGCATGTCATGTTCGTTTTAATGCGTCCGCCATATGAATAGTGAACAGAGCCAGTACCTAAGTCAAGATTGAGTCAAGATTCGGCATGACCTCTCTTTACCTTGCTTGCGCAAGGGATCTATGACTTTAGTTTTGGCTAGGTCATATTGTCATGGATGACGCATTAAAGGCTTGATGACATGGTGTCATGTGGGCATGGAGGTATATCCGGTACGGATCATTGTCTGGGTGTAGCTTTGGAAATCAAGACCGAGTCAAGATTTTAACATGACCTTTCATCACCTCGCTTGCGCAAGAGATCTTGATTTCTAGGCTTTGACTCAGATAATGGCCGACATAGGATATGTATGCAGGCTTTATGACAAGGACTGGGTCAAAAACCAACTGAGTCTGGACAGAGTGTGACGCAAGAGTGCATGGTTGACACTGGCTAGGATGGTGTTAGGTCCAACTGCTAGGAAAATAGGATAGAAGGGGGGGTGAATAGCCTTTTTACTATTTTAAAAGAAAATACCTTGTAGGTCAAAGTCACTAATCAGTAGATTGTAAAATAATCAGTAAGCAATGCGAAAAGTATGTGACTTAGTTTGAACTCACACAAAGTCGGCAAGAAATTGTTTAGAGCTTGGTTTTAACACGTGGTATTCCTTAAAACTTTATGCAGTGCAACTTGTTTGGTATAGGGAAAAGCTTATGAATCAGTAAGATGAAACGCTGTAACAGTAATAGAGATTGACTGGAAAGATGAAAGTAAAGCAGAGAAAATTAAAGACAAAGACACGGTATTTGGAGAGGTTCACAGCGTGAATGCTGCTACGTCCTCTACCAGGTTTGGTCAAAACTTGGATTTGGAGAGAAGTTTACTATCAGTTTATCCTAGTCTATTACAATAGCGGCCTTGCCGGTTACAAGGATTTAAATCTAGGATCTACTGATGGATCGTAAGACAAAAACTGACCAAGTGTTTTTGAGCGGCAAGTTATGAACTTATCTCACTCAGGTGTGTGTGTGTGATTCTCAATCAATGCATTCCAATGATTGTCTTGTTAGGGAATGCTTACAGATTTGATTGAGTTGTGCACGAGTGTATGCCCCTAATAAAGTCTAATGATTTTCTGGACTTGAAAGCTTGAGCTTCATTGAATGCTTCAAGCACTTTCTCTTCAATGCAACAACCAACCATCTTCAATGCTCTAAAGTCTTCAATATATACTTGGAGGAAGAAGGGCTAAGAGACGTTGAAGGTGAAATTACCCGGGATCCGGCTCGCGCGCGGAGCCCCGGCATCTCGCATTTGTCGCTTTTCGGGAAGTTCGCCCGGATCCAAGAGGCAGCGCGTTCGCGCCCCGACATCTGGCTTTATTCCGCTTCAGCGTTTAGTTGGAGGTGTCTCGCCGTGTTTTGCTTTGTAGAGTCGCCACGCCGTTTTTATTAAGCCCAAAACATTGAAAAAGGGCATCAGTTTAAAGATAATTTTAAACTGTTTTTGTGTGATGAGATTTTGAGTTCGGAGGTCAGATGACTCCTCGGGAAGAGAATATTAGAATATTAGAGCTCACCCGAGTCTCCTCGTAAAACGAGTCTTTCGGATACCCCTAATATCCTTTAAATGTTGTGTGTGTGTGTGTGTGCTTTTAAAAATGCATGCTGTATCGGATGTCTACATTGTATGCTATGTATGGAAAGGTATTGAAATAGTGTAGGAAGGAAGCCTTACCAATGTTGGTTCGTGTCTGTCTTCCTCTGAGGAATAGTGTTTGAGGTCGAGCTAGCGTTAGAGTGCGGATCAGGGATTGCTTCGGGAGGGCGGTTGTCTGCGGACGTGAGTTTCGCGCGTGAGTTGATGTTTCTTTGGCGGTAAGCTGCGTGCGGGTAGAGGTTCGGCGTGGCGCTGGGGATCGTCGGGATCACTCGGGCAGGAGGTTCGGCGCTGCGTTGAGGTGGCAAGAGTCACTCAGGGCAGAGTTTCGGCGTGGTTTGGGATTGCCGGTTTGACTCGGAAAGAGCCGGACACCGTGGAAAGACCAGGCAAGGCCTCTGAGTACCACGAGGGGCCTCGAGTACCTCGAGAGTGCCTCGGGGCAGCGCGGGAGCGTCGCGGGAGCGTTCGGGAGGCTTCTGAGCACCACGAGGGGCTCAAGGCCTCGGAAGGATCCGAAAGGGGCCGGGAATGCCTCGGAAGGACTTAGAGGGGAAGCCGAAGGCCTAGTGGAGGAAGAGAGAAGTGGGAGGTGTGTGAAAATGAGGAGGGGGAGCCCTCTATTTATAGTGCCAGATTTGGTGCAAAGAGGTCCGGATACGGACCTCCCCGGTAATCCAGAGACTTTTGGTTTTCCTCGATTTGAGGGAATGCAAGTGATGATGGAGGAATATTTGCAATTATGATGTTCCCTGTGATACAATAAGGTCAGTACGGACCAAGTTGACAATCACCGAAAGAGGTCCGTACGGACCAACTCTGCAGGGGGTAATCATTTTCCCCGGGATTTGAGGGAACATTGTGGACTTTAAGAGGATTCAGTAATTATTAAAGCAAAGAGGTCCGTACGGACCATTATTGCTTTTCCAATTTCCTGAAAATTCCTAAAAGGTCCTTTTGTCCCTTTTTGTCCCAGAAAGGCTCCTCCACTTGGTTTGGTGGGGGTTTTGAGAGGGTTTTGAGTGTCGAGGGTCGTCGAGACCTGCGTTGATGAGTCCGCGGTGTTTCCCGTGTGTTTGAAAGGGGGTGATCCAGATTGGGGTACTTATAGAAGGGTAGATTCAGAATTCGAAATTTTAGGTTGGTAGATGAGGATCAATAAATGTCATATCTTTTGCATTTAATGCGGGAGATTCGGGAAAAGTCATTTCGGCGTAGTCCAGCGTGTAAAGACCCCTTTGTGCCAAAAGCAGACAAAGGACAAAGTAGAGCTAAAAGTAGCTCCGTGTCGTGTAACTAGCGTAATAGGGTTAGCCAGGAATGATGTAACTACTTTTAGCAAACAAGTACGATGTAAGAGATAGAGATGTGACCATTGTTCTTTGGAAGACTGCCTATCGAAGAAAGTCATCGAGAATGCCGATCGCTAATTATATTCTTTGAAAAATGTTACTAAATAGTGTTTTCTCCTGCTGGTTACCATACTGATCTCACCAGCAAGTTGTCAACCTGAAGAACTTAATCACTGGCACAAAAGGCATCAGCAAGAGATCCAAAAATAAAATCTAATTAAAATAGGGGTCTCTAACTAGCCACGTGATTGAGATTAAGCAATTCTGAGTCCACATATATATTTGACCCAACAATCTCCTCCTAATTGCTTAAGGCCAATCACCCTAAACAGAATCACTTACGAAGCCTAGATAAAATACTTAGTTAAATTGTTATCTCTATAAGCTAAGATGCAAATGATAACTGTTAAGGTAAAATATTTAATGTACCTGCAAGAAGGTTAGATAAACACATTAAGATTAAGCAAAAGACACATAAATAATAAGCAAACTGTCAGCATAGGATATAATTATTTTTGGGGCTTCAAAGGAGAATATCTATTTCATCGGTTACAAGACAATTAGATATCAGCAGGATCAGCAACAGGCTTTGACTTCTTCTGCTTCTTGGATTCAACCCTTTCAGCTTTCCTTTTCTTGCTGGTCTTATACCATTCAAATAGCACTTCATTTTTCCCTTCAAGCTTTGCAATCTTCAAATTTGCTTCAGCAAGCTTGTCTTCGGCGAGAACGGCCCTATCTTGCGGCGCCCGCCTTCTGAGCTTGAGTTTCAACTCCTTAATGCTGAGATCTTGATTTTCATTAACAGAAACTAGCAGTTGCTGGGTTTTGAGGGTGATGTCAATAAGATCACATAACTGATCAAACCTTTCTTCACCAACTTTCAAATCACCAATAAGGGTAGCTCTGGCTGGAGATCTGGTGACTTTGGTCTTGCTGATAACTTTGGTAACTTTGGTTGATATTCTGTTGGCTAAGTCTTCCTCCTCTTGAGTGGACTTAAGCACTAAATCTTTGATATCATCAAGCTTATCTCGGAGATACAGACCCAAATCACCAATGTCACATCTAAGGACAGGCTCATAAGCTTCAGAAAGATGGCCATACTGATTAGCAAAGTAGCCATACATGGTGTAGACCGGGGCAGAATCAGCAGAGGACAAGAAGGTAGCAGGAATGGTGGTGCTAACTGTAAGTGCTCCAATTTGAGTTGTTAGTATTTTCGTTAAAAAACTAACAAAACCCTAACATCCTTAACCTAAATCTTAACTTTTCTAACAAAACCTAACTTTTCTAACAAAGCAAGGGTAAGTTGGGGATTTCTATTTGGAGTTAAACAAGGTAAGGAATCTCACAAAGGGTAAAAATCCGAAACCAGTAATCTGTAAATAACAAACTGCCGAGTATTCAAAAATTTTATTCCTCTTGTCCAAAGCCTCAAGTAGCATTAAATCGAAACAAGGCACGCCTTCAGTAATAATCTGCGCGGATGCTTTTGATTTCTTCCGGTGGCCTATGTGGTAATAGACGCCCCTCGCCTCCTCATTTTCAACAACAACAATTCACTCACAACAAGATTCTGGGCGAAAATATTAGAGAAAACAAAGTGGAAATTTCTTAATTGCCACCTTTTTTCTTCTTAATCATTTTCCAAATCTAACTCACTAAACACTCTCAAGAAACCTCCTTCTTAAACACACAAGCTCAAGCTTAAATCCTAACACAAAGAGGGAGGAGGATTAGAGAGAAAACATAGAGGACTTAAGTGTTATTCTACTTGTTTTCTCTTTGACCAACTCCTATTAACAAACACTAAAACACACTTGGGAGTCTTTGAATCTATTCAAGCCAAACACAACATTAACAAGAAAGATTGGGCTTAACCATCATTGGTAAACCCCTCCTTCTTTAAAACCTCCTAAAATATTCTTTTTAATTTCATGTCTTGATTTACATTTTTGTCTTAATTTGCTTGTTTAAAGTTCTATTCAAGCTTTCTTTGTTCTTGTCTTTAATTTACTTGTCTTAAGCTTAAATCTTTACTTCATTTTTGTTATAGATTTGACCTAAGATGGTCATCATCTTTGGGGTTAAGTCCTCATGATGATCATCTTAGGGTTTAACTTTCTTTTTCCTTCTTAGTTAATTTTCTCTTCTTAAAAAAATCTTTTTTAAACTCCCTCTCTCCCATTTTGCTCTAAACCTCCATTAATACCCCAAGTGGATGACTTGGATATGATACAAAAAAGCAATGAATCACCAATCAAGTATAGGGATTAGAAAATGGGTGGAAATTAGATGCAAAACCCTTAAAATCACATTTTCCTTCAAGAATATGTGTTGCTGTCCAGTAGCATTTTTCTTGTGACCTCATTCCATTTTCCTATTTTTTGGACATAGTAAAACTTAGAATTTGGTGTTAACTACAAAATACTTCTCTTTATAGCCATCATCCATAGATTCCAGACATTATTTTTACTTTATTTTCTATTACGTGAGTCTAACTACCTTTTCCAAATTATTTTCCAAAGGTCAGTTTAGGTAGTCTCTGGAAATCCAGATTTCACATCTTGTGATTTCCAGAGGATTTTGGTCCATCAAATCATCTCCAATTATAAAAATATTTTGTAGTAACTTTATTTAAGATGTTTTGAACAACTCTCATTCCCTCTGACTTTCCCCTAGATTCTGAATTTTTAAAGCTCTTAAACCCATTTTAAAATCAAGTGCGTCCACTGTCTTTTTCTTATTCTGACAGAATTGACTTTCTAACTTCATGAATCTTTTGAGTACCAAAACTCAACCCTAAAATCATACCAAAAATCTATGGGACTTGTTTAATGTCTTACAAAGAGAGCTCTCAATTTTTAGTTTTCTCAGTTTGCATTTCTATTTTAAACCAAAAGAAACACACACACACACACACACAAATGGTTTCCAAATTAGGAAGCACTGCCATGAGGCATTCCGGCGAACCCTAACGTTCTTCCGGAGCGTAACGTGATCTCCGAACCCAAATCTCTAATTTTTTGGCATTTT